>JBBYHH010193231.1:0-13601 GCA_038382905.1 Daphne laureola | reverse complement strand
TTCTTATAGACTTCCAAATTACTCTACTTCTCAATTCTCATAATGTTATTCGTAATACAGTTAAGTCCATATTTTATCTTGTTATACCAGTGACATAAATGACCTCAAACTTAGATTTTTGTTTAATGAACTATTATCGTCACTCTATTCATTTATGGAAGTGGTACTACTGATGAACAGTCCCACTTCCAATCACAACATCCCATTTAATCCATTTTAAGGGTTAATTACTCGTTTCACTTATATTTTATTCTATTTTATGAATTGCATCCTAAGATTTTTTTTTTTTCCTTTTTGTGTTTTACTTTCTGTCATTTTTTTAAATATTTTTTTGTGGATACATAACACCTCATCCTAAAATATTCCAATTTTATTTTTTATTCTTTCAATTACTGAAAGAACTATATCTTATTTGATATTTATTTGACTTTATTATTAGATAGTCCCTTAAACTATGTTGACTCAATCACTTTAGTCTCTGAACTATAGAACGTGTCAACTGAGTCCCTCAACTATCCACTCTCAAACACTTTACCGCTTTGATTGTATCAATGTTAGTTGACCTTAGAGAAAATGTCTATTATGATCATAATTCTTTTTAATTTATACCCAAAGTCCCTAAATCTATGAGATCTAACAAAAATATTGTGTCACTGAATTTTCTAGGTGGGTTGGTACTACAGCCCCTTAAAATTTTGAACTTAAGCATTTGCAACAAAATGCTTTAATTTCCTACAAATAGATCACTCATCTCTCAAAAAACTAACACCGTTAGAGTCTCAATGAGCGAGTTACCGAGTTAAAGGACTAAAGTGCTTGAACTTACATAGTTCAGGGACTGAGTTTGCATGTTTTATAATTCAGGGACTAAAGTGTGCGAGTTAACATAGTTCAATGGACTATTTGATTATAAAGCCTATTTATTTCTTACCCTTTTACGCGTTAATCCACGAATCATAAAACTTATATGTATATGTGGAAAGTTTTTTACCTAAAAAGCTAAAATTACATTTTTACCTGTAATTATTATTTATTTTCTCATTAATTTTAAAAATATATATTATAATCTATAACCGTTTTTTTATATCACAACCTTATCAAATTCTTATAAAATATTGCAACTAATACCCACTGCGAAGCGCGGGCACCAAAACCTTGTTACTATTCTAAAATGGTGAATCTTACTATTCAAAACTGATAAGCTTTCTCATCTCAACTCTTAATTTTCCTTTAGTATAATAACAAAGTCGGACGTTAGTATTCTCTATCATGTAGAAAACTGTTTTATTCTGATAATTTGTAAAATTACGAATAAAAAAAGCCACTGTTAGTATATTCGGCCCGGCTTTGGACTTGACCCCTCATGACGAGAGACCCAGCATCACAGAACCAATACTTCTAGCCCAATCACCCGCGATGCCCCATAATTTCTCCAAATTCTCCTAAGACAAAAAACACCAGCAATGGGGGTTGCCCACGAGGCCTGACCAAGGCCCTCCGATGGCAACCCCGCAATACTTAGAGATATCCAGTCAAAGGACTTGGACGCTCCCTCGCATTATCAATTACCGTCTCAAGTCCCACATCTCCCACGATCTCCACATGGAGTAACCATGGCCATACCCTCCTCCGGTCATAGCATGATCTGGGCTAACCACCCCTTCACCTCTATATAAAGAAGGCTCAAAGCCTCTTCTAAGGTACAATACTATTTCTTACTCACTAGGGCACTCAACTACTCTCTACACTCTTATCTACCTCTATTTTCTCCATTGACTTTAGCGTCAGAATGGGTCCCCAGAATACAAGTCTTCGTCCATTTACTATGCACTCTTACCCACGAGCCTCAAAGACGTCCAAAAACTCACCGACCGCCTCGTCGCTCTGGGTCTTTTCATATCCAAACTATGAGACAAGTACATGAGCTTCCAACCTTGAAATACCTTCAACCAGGGGACGAACTCGCCCTGTATCTCTCTACAACCAATAACAATTTCTCTTTGGTCTTGGTGAAGGAGGAGGAGGGCAAACAGTGGCCGGTATAGTATACGAGTCATGTGATGTATGGGGCAGAATTGCAATACGTCCCTCTACAAAGGTTGTCCTCCCACTAGACCTCGCGACCAAAAAATTGAACCCTACTTCCAGGCACACATTAGAATGTTCCTTTAATTGCAGTGAGACTTTTTGAAAAATGTTTGTCCTAGTGATTAAAGCTTTTTTAATTACTCATTTACAACCTACACTTTTAAAGCTAACATTTTATGCCTAATATTTTTAAATCTAACATTTTTGTTGGATGTATATAGGTTAGAACGGATGGTATTTAGCCCAAAAAATGATATTCTCTTAGTTCCAGAAAATTAATAACGTTTGTTTTTCAATATTTAATTTACGATTGTTTTTTAAAATATTTTGGCTTATAAATTGTGCAAGTTTATATTCAAATAAAAATTTAATGTCTACTTTTTAAGGGAAATGAGGTCATTTTATCACTAATATTTGGGAGTTGATAATTTTTTATCACTAAATTTTTTTGGGGGGGTCAAATTGCCACTGATGTGTGGAAAACATTGTAAATTTGCCACTACCGTTAAATAGTTTGATGAATTTCGTTAAATTTTTTGGGTTAATATTTTATTTTCACCTTACAGATTAACCCTTAAACTTTAGATTTCTAAATTTTGATCCACCCTCCCACACCAGTAGCATCTTACAACACCGATCATCCGCTCTTGCACCATCGCCCCTCCTTCATTGTACCACCGCCCCTTCTGTTGTTTCAGCCCCGCCCAATTAATAACAAAATTTTGTTTAACCAAAACATATTTGATTTTTTACGTAATTTTCAAATTGCGATTTTACGTACATTCAGTTTTTTTTATTATATTAGGCAGGTGGCGCATGATACACAATAAATCAAGAGTTGTTTATTTAATAAAAAAAATGATTAATTGGGCTGCAGTACATCGACGAATGATGTGGTGGTGTAGCGATAGAGGGGCGATGGTGCAGCGATAGAGAGACGATGATGCAGCGACATGCTAAGGCAGTAGGGTGTTACTGATGGGGGAGAGATGGATCAAATTGTAGAAGTCTAAAGTTTAAGAAATAATTTATCAGATTTAAAAATTTTAAGATAAAAATAAAATATTAATCTAAAAAAATTAACAGAATCCGTAAAAAATTTTAACGGACGTGACAAATTTACCCATTTTTCTAAAGATCGATGATAATTTAACCCCAAAAAAATCTCAGCGACAAAAAGTTACCGACCCCCAACATTAATAGTAAAATTACTCATTTTCCACTTTTTAAATTTAACTTTCAAGATTTTTTTAACAAATTATTTTTTAATGAAAAATTGAGTCCGTACAAATACAAAAGTAAGATGTTGGTAATTTTGTGGGATTCAGTCAAGCAATACAATCGTCCGCGAAAAATGGCGACAATAGGAGAGCATGAAATGAGTTAAACAGGAGACGCGCTCAAACCGGCAAACAAATTATTTACATCTCCACTCCATTTCTCTCCTTTTTTCTTTTTTTTTCCATCGATCCAATTTTCTCTTTCATTTCTTCGCCAATAAATTTTCACAACCTTGTTTTTTTTTTGGCTAATCGTTAATTATTTACAACAATGTCGACAAATGCTTTAGCCGGGCTGAGCCTGGACGCGATTATAGGGTCATCGCACAAGCCGCCGCCGTCGGATCAGGCCCAAGCTCAATCTGAACCGCCGCCGCCGCCACCGGGACCACCTGGCCGGCGCACGCTCATCGACATTATCAAGGAAGAGGAGCCAAGCAAGGAGCGTGGTAGATGGGATCACGTCAGGAAAACTCTCCTCCTCAAACGTGCCAGCGAAGCCTTGAGCTCCGCCGTCCCTCAGGGAGCCACGGTTTCTCATTCCGGCTCCAGATCCAGATCCAATTTCCGGTCCAACTCCGGCGAGGCCAATCGGATGGTGGAGACCATGCCTCTCTCAGATCCCTATTTCAAGCGCGGCAGATCTGGGAGGAACAAGATGATGGAGGCAGCGGATGAGGATCACGACGGGTCCGAAATCAGAAAGAGTACCGATTCCGGTAGCATGCGGCTTATGTCGGCGAGGGAGGCAGTGGCTGCGCAACAAGCAGCGGAAGCGGCGAAGGCCGAAGCGGTGAAGACGACGGCGGAGGAGGAGGAAGAGGAAGAGGACAAGAAGCAGCCGAGCACGTCGCTGTTGGATCTGATGGGAGGGTACGGAATGGAAGAGGAAGAGGAGGAAGAGGAGGAGGAAGACGACGATGAGGCGGAGGCGGAGGCGGAGGCGGACGACGGCGGGATTGAGCATACATGTTGCGTTTGTATGGTGAGGCATAAAGGTGCGGCTTTTATCCCTTGCGGCCATACATTCTGTAGGCTTTGTTCCAGGGAGCTTATGGTGCAGAGAGGGAATTGTCCCATTTGCAATAATTTCATTTTAGAAGTTTTGGAAATATTCTGATTTTTCAATTTTTTTTTTCCTTCCACAAAGAAGATAAAAATGTATTTGAGCATTGTTATTTTTACTTTCCGTATTTTAAATGGTTCATCACATTTCTTTGTTCTTTAAAGAAAAGATGAAAAATCATTTGAACCATTTTACCACAAGCGATTGGTTAAAAGATTCTTTTTACCATTAATTTAAAACCAAATCCGCTTTTGTTACTACGGTTTACGTTTTTGGATCTCATTTACCACTTCCTCATTATAATGTCACTGCTAGCGACATAGATGATTACTTGATGATATGACGGTCTATTTGACAACTTGAACACTTTATTTTAGAATTTATTGATTTCAGTTTCATTTAGGCTACAACTGCATACTTTACAAAAATTTAGGACCTAAGTGTATTATTCAAATTTGTTCCTCAATCTTCGGCTAACCAGCGTCGATTTCCTCCCCCGCCACCTCTGGTGCTATCGTTCACGAAACCGGCAACCTTATCTTCCTTGTCACGTTTTTTTTCTTCTAATTATCACCCATAAGAACTCGTACTCACTTTTGATTAGCCCTTTCGCAAGCTCCTCTCAATTTTTTCAATTTGGTGATGCTTCCTGAACAAGATGTACATGACGGACGATTTAGGTATGGGATCGAGCCATTTGAGATAATCATTGAAGCCCTCAAAGAGATTGCCTTGGAAAGCTGTGTTAGAGGGGTCATCTCCGTGCAAAAACACCGACGAGAGCAGGGCCTGATTTTGACCAAATTGATAAGATCTCAGGTTATTTTTGAAGAACTTGTTTGCAAGAACGCTGACGGGAGCAAGGTTCATCCTCGTTCGGGCTTATCTGGGCTGCTGGTTAATAAGATCTATATCAATTTGGCGTCGTAAACCGAACCCACAACCACTCCAGCCACTTATTTGTATGTTTGTATGTCAACAAGTTTCTTCAAAAAGCTTCTACGCTCCATGAGATCCACAACCACTCCAACCACTTATTTGTATGTCAACAAGTTTCTTCAAAAAGCCTCTACGCTCCGCTCCAAGATGAAGATCTCAGGTTATTATGATATAGAAAGTCTAGAAAGTCCAGTCCTCATGGCTGTTGATTTCCTCCTAGTTGCAAACACCAAACTGTTGGTGAATTTTGTTAAGCATCTCATATACTGAAAACGAACGGTGTAAAAGAAACGCACAAAGAAGCATAAAACATGTTCATTTTTGCCATTATACAATGACTCGCAACTTACAATCTAATGATACTTCGAATCAGAGCTTAAATTTTTTTTTTTTTTTTCAAGCTTCCATTACTGAAGTCATTCAATAGAAAAAGTATGAATGGATGTCAGTTTAACCATCACAGGAAACAGTGCAACCATCTAACGTGTTCCGCAAGACAGACCATCACCTAATGGCCCTCAATTTACTTAAAGACTGAAAGCGGTCAGTTTACAGGAAATACAGACGTGTTAGAAAATAAAAGCAATCTGAAAAGTGGAATAAACTCATGTACAGGCTTAACCCCCCTCAGATGTGTTAGAACATAAGATCAATCCGAGAAAGCCATCACTCGAACCTTGCAGGAAAGCTTAACCTGAGAATTATGGTCTCGGCCGACCAGGTTCCATGTCGCTCGAGCAGCTCGCTTCAGAGACCAGAATTCCACAGCTCAATCCGCAAAAAAGCTGACCCCTTCGCTAAGAGAATAGTACATCACTTCTGTTTGAATGAGTCTACTTGAACCCAGAACCAGATGCCGAGTTCTCAAGTCCCCCCGGAATGAAAACAGGAAGCTGGTTTGAGACCGAATCCCTTTTGAATCTGGAGTCTCGAGGCAACTTCAGAGTTGATCTCTCTTGACCCTCCCTCGGACCTAAACCTCTTTCATTTCTCAAGTTATTTCTATCTGGAACACTCAAGAGAGGTCCTCCAAAGAAAATGGAATCCCCTGTGTACATTAGCTTATCTGCTTGCTGTTCTGGAGGCTTGGCTGTCATAGAAGACTCTTGAGGGGGTAAATTACTCGGTGTACTCGTGTCTGCACTAGAAGAGGACAAACCTTTTTGTCTTGGTATAGTCCGAACCTCTGCAGCAGAGACAGGAACTGATACATACCTCCCGGCTTCTTGGTCCCAGACAACAGATGTTCTTTTGACATCTCTAAGGATAGAAGCTGTAGGAGCCGTAAGCAAAAGGGGATCTGTAGTGTTTCCCTTTTGTATTATCTTTTCACCGACTTCTGCAGTGGAATGAGTTCCATGGTTGCCAACTCCAGGAAAAGCAGTCTTCGATACCAATGAGTGATCAGGAATCCCAGGAACTAAGGCAGCTGCACTAAAGCGACCGCCGACATGAGCTTGTGGCAAGGGGCTTATGGTTACTGACTCGTGAATGCGGCTTGGACTGCTGAAGCTACTAGCAGTTTGCGTTCCAGTCTCATACTCATCCTGGCTTCCTTGACTTGCAGCAAAGGAGTTTCGCAGTGGTGACAATCTCAGCTCATTCTTCATCTCTTTATTTCCTCTTGTATCTGTGCTTACACTACTTGCAACGCTCATATTGCCACTAGAACTGCATTCAGGATCAACTGCCCGACGGTTATCAAGAGGCCGTAAAACTGAAGATGATGCTCTTGCTCTGGATGCAGCCCGCATGGCTTCACTTGAGTCCAATTTGGCCAGTTTCCATGCACTAATCTTGACAGGTCTTTTGGGTCCTCTGTTGCCTCTCTCAGTAGGGCCAGCAGCATCAGGATCAACAGTTGAAGGAACCATTCCAGGCTCCAAGTGAGGTATGACTTCATCCTGTTACAGTTGCAAATATAAATCAGAAAAATTCATGTGAATCTGTATTGTCTAAGCATGTGCGGATATAGAAGGCTGTCGAGTGAAACATATCATGTGTCCAGTAAAACAATTGATTAACACAATTCGCTCAGTGAGACCAAACTACCACTTAGGCTACCAACAATTCAAGATTTCAGACAAATGCCCCTCTGAATCGCCAGGTCTACAGGGATAACAGGATAAACATAGAAGTATTGAAAACTATACCTGATAGTCCACAAAAACTCTGGGAGGGGTACACCATGCTGCTTTATACTGTAGACCAAGAGAACTTCCACCACTCAAGCCAGTTGTAGCAGATCCAGTTGGGGAATAGAGCAATTCCTCATCTACAGATGCTCCAGCAGGTGCCTCACTTAAAGCTCTCATTGCCACAACATACTCATAGGTTGTGATACCCTATATCCACATAAATAGAAAAGTAAGGGAGAGAGTGCAGAAACTATCTAACTGCAGAAAGGCCTTTGAGTCTTTGACAACTGTTCTACTTCTATGTTTAAACATATGCTGTCTACCAACCATGCCAAAATATGTTTCTGCCTTGCACCAACAAAGCATGAAAGCGAGAAAAATGATACTAGTAATTTGCAACTGACCTTTCTTATCAGGAGAATGTGGAAGAAGAAAAGTTCACCCAAAGGTACACATGCCAAGATAGAAACTGCTGTACATACAGCCTACAATGACAATAACTTGAATAAGTTATAGTATCAAAATGACAGTTATGTACTTCATAAGAAGGCACCCCATTGTAAAACTTCACCACAATGTTGTTTGCATGAATGTCCAGTGTTAGCTAAATTAGACAATTAATTACACAGCTTCATACCCTGACCCCAACATGATAAGGACTATGGTGCAGTACGATGATAAACAAAATGACAGTAAAATAACCAACTTCAGACAACTGAACTGGAAATCTACCACAACTGTTGCAAATGGTGCGCGTGAGAAACCATTTCCAAGTCTATCAATGATCTCAGCTTCCATGCTCGTCTTATTAACAAAGCAACGCACTAACACAGCAATTCCAACACCGGCTTCCAAAACAAGCTGAAAAGAGGGCACATAAATGTCCGTTTCATGGTGCCTAATTTCTAGTCCCAGATAAAAATCAGTCTAAAGAAAATACCCAAACAAGACTGGTGGCCATGAGAGAGATAAAAGTAACGTAGTTCTTGTGTCCCACACAATTGTTTAGCCACTGCACTCAGATAATAGGGACAACATAGTCAGAGAAATGCCAGCTACAAACAAATTAGAGAAGTATATATACAGGACCAAAAAGAGAAACCAGTTCAACATATAAAGATATACCCGACAGTGATGATCGAAACCATCCACACATTTATCACAACTTCGGCAATGTTTGCTAAACTTGCGCACCTGTAATCATGGAAAAATTCATGGATAAAAAGATGCACCACATATAATCTCATAAATACTGCACACTTATTTTCCACACTATCTAGAAGCTATAAGATATTCAAAATCTTCTTTTCTAATATTCACCATGCATCAGGATAGAGCTGGGCTACGAGACATTGATCAAGCGTGGAAAGTTGTATCCAACACCTAAGAACCCTTTAAGCTTTACATGATTAAAGTATTCAGAGAACATCTACATCTATAAATTGGTCTTGCTCAACGAAAAAGCACAGTCCACAAAGATGCACTTTATTTTATTACTCCAGTAATTTCCAACTTAATAACCAATAAATGAAATTGTAAACAAGAGTAGTCAAATGAGCGTATGAGCATAGGTTGCATAAAAAGGTAAACAAAGTTCTAAGCTGCAAATCGAGAATTAAACAGGGAAGAGTACAGAGAACTGCGACTTCGAAAAGATTAAGGTAACTACTAATAATGTATCATAACATTTTAAAACAGCATAGAAACAGATGTTTATCATAATTTAACGACACGTAATCATGATAGTTTGGCCCATCGCTTTACCTCAGCATTGCACAGTGTGCAGAAAAGAGCCTCATCACTTGCACCTTGGTGCTCAGCTGGAACTTCCTGCTTGCGACAATCTTCATGGACAAATAAAACACAGAAGATTGCACCCATTCCATGACAAGATTTTCTTAATACAGGTTGTGTAGATACATCTATGCCCTCCTTCTCTCCCTCAGAACCCTTCTTGTTCCAGTTTTGTGCCGCTGAGGAATTTCTAGATTCTGTTGGCGAGTGTAACCCGCTTCCATTTTCATCATATTTGTTTGATAAGCTGTGTACTGGCAGCCTATGTTCCAAATCAAGCTTACGTGTGCTGCTGAATTTAGACATTATGCCAGGATCTGCAGGATTGATTGCAGTGGATCGAACATAAAGTATGAAAACGAGGAGTGCCTGTAGCAGCAATAGATCAGTATAAAGGTGGTGATCTTTGAAGGTGCAACAACTTAAAAATATAATTAGAGGCTGTTCCAAGAACCAAGAAATCAAAATGCCAACTGCGTTAAAGAGAAGTAACTAAGGGCAAGGAGCATTACTCTGATTACAGAGCCTGATTAGAACAATGGAACTTCTCCGTTTCAATTTGATAAGCTAACCAACATCACCCCTTTCAGTGAACAAAATATGTAGCTTGTTTGGCATGTACTACTATAAGATAAAGGAGGAAGACTGAGAAATTTAAACTTCCTGTTTGCATCTTTTCTTTTGTTCCCATTTTAGTTTTCTGATGAAGGTGAAACATACCGCAGGGCCGTGATCAATTTTCTTAAGTACACACGATAACTTTCCAAAACCATTGCAATCCTTATATAGAACCTCACTTACCACAAATGAGTAAGCACCATCCATAGCATACTCCCAGATCCGGCCACCAAGGAAAGGGGCAAAGAAAGCGTAAAACGCAACCACTAACAAGCAGAACACAGTAATTGCAACAACCTATACGCCACAAATTAACAATCAGTACACTTCACAGGGCATAAAGTAAAATGATGGTATCCAAATTCAAAGTTAAGAAAAAAAAAAAAAAAAAATCAAACAGAATTTCCTAAAACTTAAACTAGCAGCAGATTCAGACATATCATCACTGTAATCCACATTTTCAAAAAGAAACAGCAACGGCCTATGAAGTAGGGAGCATAAATCTGAACGAAATTGACAGAAGATTCGAAGGAATGTCCGTACCTGGAAAGTGTGAGCAGGAAGTTGCCAACCATGTTTTCTCACCATAGCTACACAAGCTTAAAACCCTCTCTGCGCAAAAGTCAAAACCCTAACAGTAACCTACTACTTACCGCAGGATGAAAGAAAAGTGTAGCCTGCGGAGAGAGAGAGGAGGCGATTTCTCAGTCCCCTCAGAAAAACCTCGTGAATCTAACTCAGATAGGAAGAAATGAGAGTCGGAGACTCGTCAGAAAAGGCCAATTTCGTCGGTGAGACGTGACGGAGAGGGAAGAATAGAAGCGGAAGGGGAAGAAGACGACGAGTGAAACCCACAGCTTCCATGGTCAGAGGTAGTCAGAGAAAGAAAGAGAAAAGCAGTTGAAAAAAAAAAAAATGTTAAAATCTAACTTTCTTACTTTTTAATGGCTAAACCCACCAAAGGTCCTCTCTATCTTGGTAAAGTAGCATCATTTACTAGTCCTTTCAAAAAATACTACCACAATGGCAATACCTTTATCATAAAGAATTGGAGTATTCTCTAAAATTCAATCCAATTTATGAAATTCAAAGCAATTTATGTATCCAAACAAAGTGTGAGAATTCAAGTAGATTGAGTTGAAGTTGGACTTGGAGTAGGGGTGTAAATGAGTCGAGCTGAGCCCGAACATCACTAGTTCGAGCTCGAGTTCGAACCGAGCCTGAAAAAAGCGGCTCGAGTTTGGCTCATCTAATGTTCGAGTTCCACTCGATAGTTCATGAGCTCGAAAAACTCAAGTATTTAATTAATTAAAATATAAAAAAATTAAGGACTGAGTTGTAAATTATTTCAAAACCGTCTTCTTCCTTGGGTTTGTGGCTCATGAAGCTCGGCTCGTTTAACGTGGTTCGACTGTTCGAGCTCGAATTGATTCGCGAGCTGGCTCGAGACGAACCTTAAAGGTTCAAGCTCGACTCGTTTTACTACTCAAATCAAAATTCCAGATCGAGCTCGGGTTCGTGGTTCAAGCTCGAGCTCGTTTAATGTGATTCGAAGTCGAACTCGAACTGACTCGCGAACGGCTCGATTCGTTTTACATCACTAACTTGGAGGATTAAGTTATGCAAGTTAATGAAGTTGAGGGCCTCAATGCATTATATCTATAACTATAAGGGTGACATTAAAAGTAGGAGAGAGTTACAGCAGCAGGCGGAACGGAAGGAATCTTTTCTTTCCGCATTAAAAATGTCATTTGTGTCTTCACTCGCTAAAGGGAAGAAGTCCTCTGGCTCTTAGCCAAATGCACAAATGTATCCCTTTCTTTCGTAAACTGTAAAGTAGTGACAGATACTCCTCAATTCTTAAAAGTTGTTAGAACATTTTTATTGTATTATTAGAAAAATTACTGTATCTTTTTATGAAAAAAATTCTACACCATTTTTATTTTGTTTACTTTTACATTTTTTCGCACTTAAAAAAATTACTTTTATCTTATACTCCTTCCGTTTTTAAATAATACTATATTTTTTTATTTATTTTTTTACAGTATTTAATCTATAATTTATTTTTATAAATATTTTATATATTTAAATATAAGTAATTTATCTGCATATCATGATTAGAAGTATAAAATTTTTAATATATATTTTTTCCTGAATTTCTTAAAAAAAATTATCTCTATTAAAATTTGAGTTAAACATTAAATTTTGAAAGAAAAAATAAAATATAGTATTAATTGGAGGTGGGGAGAGTATATCAATTTTACATTTTTACCTTTAAATTAACATATCAAAACGTTAGTTCTAATAAAAATGGACCAAACAAATATGAATATCTTATATACATATTTGAAACGTATTGACTAATAAACAAAACAAAAGGTTAGACTTGTCTGCTGTGACTGCACAACTGTTGTGATGTTTATGATATATTTAATAATATATTAATATTAGATAATATATTAATTAAGATGATTAAATATAATTAATAAAATAATTATACATTAAACTTGACAGTAGGGGTGTTGTCACAGTAGAGAAACTAAATTATTGAGTGTGAGTCCCGCTCCCAGCAAAACTATCTATCCCGAGCAGCATTTACTGGAAGCTCGGTTCGAGTTCTAGTGTGTTTAAGATTGACCTGACCACAATTTAACATTATGCAGCAAATGGGGTTTGGCAACAAATGATTAGGTTGGATCAATCAATGCCTTAGCTCTGCGACAGTTTCGGTTCTTGTAAATCGCAGTCCAACAAAAGAATTCAGAATGCAAAGAGGAACTAGACAAGATGATCCTCTATCACCCTTCTTGTTTCTAAATGCAGCAGAAGGTCTGAATGTCATTATGGAAGCAGCTAAGGATGCACAAATATTCAAAGGAATTCAACTAGGGAACTCGGATACTCAGATCACACACTTGCAATATGCAGATGATACAATCTTCTTCGGGAAATGGGAAAAGAGAAATCTGACAAATCTGGTTTGCCTCCTAAAGAATTTTGAAGCAGTATCAGGAGTCAGGACTCTCAATAAATCTCACAAAGACTAGCCTCTTCGGTATTGGAGTGGGATCGGATGTAGTGGACCTCTTTGCCAGATATGTGGGTTGCAGATCGGGATCTCTTCCATTCACATACCTCAGGATGAGAGTGGGTGCAAGTATGCAGAAGAAAGAATCTTGGAAAGCTATCATTGAAACATTCCAACATGGACTGAGTTCTTGGAAGTGCAAAACAACTTCGATTGGTGGTCATCTGACTTTGTTGAAGGTTGTCTTGGGAAGCCTCCCCCTGTTCTACTTCTCCGTGTTTCGTGCCCCTGAGAAAACCATAAAAACTCTAAAGAGCTTACGCCTAACCTTTTTCTGGGGGGGAAATAGTGAAAAAAGAAAATTACCGTGGATCTCGTGGGATAGAATTTTAGGGGATTGGGAAAAGGGGGGGTTGAATGTAGGGAGTTTGGGAGCTACAAATAAATCTCTTCTATGGAAATGGTGGTGGCATTTTAGAATGGAGGAAGGAGCATTTTGGGTCAAGGTCATTAAGAACATTCATGGAGTCGAGGGGGTTTTAACAGCACTAGTTCAATTTTTCCTAGAGGAGTCTGGGGCGGGATTCTCAAGACTGGGAGAGATCTAAAGAAAAAGGGTCTTATTCTTTCTAGTGCGTTGGGTAGAAAGG
>JBBYHH010193120.1:0-13603 GCA_038382905.1 Daphne laureola | reverse complement strand
AAACGCAATGTTCCCCGTGTTGTTGGCCAGCGCCGCTGTTCCGTCGTCCGTCGCGCCGCAACGCCCACAGCCAGGCAGGAGCTCGCCGCGGTGCCCGCCGTCCAGCTCGCCGCACCTTCTCCGTGATGCGCAAGTCCAGACAGAAGCTGCTCGCGGCGCACGCCGTTCAACATTTTTTTTTGCTCTCTCCTCGAACGTGGTAGTTCAGATGCGATTCCGTGATGCTCTGGTCATCCGTTTTTACCCGTTCAAAGCCCGTTTCGACCATGATCAACCCAGCTACTGTTCCGTCAGAGAATCATTCCTCAAAAACATCCGATCGGACCGTTAACTGTACTTCCGATTTCACATAAAATCATACCTTTTCCGTTGACGGAATTCTTACATGTTTTACTGTTCCGGTGAATCCTCGTCGGTGGCCGTAACACATTGGTTTAGGACACAGACATAATTTGATAATTAATAAAAGACATTGTTCATACATTGTGTTTGTTATTTACCGTGGTTTTAGAATTAAATGGACACTTAGCGTTAACCTTGGAAAATATGATGTTCCTAAAGAATCTGTAGTCGAGCATTATGGTGAACTAACGGGTTGTTATAATGTGAGCGAGACTAGCATATGGGAATAATTCATGGGATGAATTCTAACCTACGATTACATGACAGAGGGTTCATGTAAGTGGATTGACTCACGTGATATCACTCTGTGAATCATAGCATTTACAACACAAGTGCATCTCACTGGTCTTCATACTTGATATTCTTTGACTTTGAAGTAATGAGGATTCACTAATGTAAGCATCTTACTTAGACTCTAGTAGTTACCACTAGTAAAAAAAGTGGGAAGGACTAGTGTTGGGTGGTTAGCAATATCATTGAGATGGATTATCATTGACTGAGAAAGGATTCAATACTCCTTAGCTACAAGAGATATTCTCATGGTCACGGTTGAATGTTAATGAGGGTGATTGATTCCATGCCTCGATTCAAATCCTATAATTTGTTTGAAGGAGGACAATAAGTACACTACAGAAAATCAATATCTTGGAAGGTGGTTCTATCATATTGATTGACTTCTTCATTAATTGGATAATAGTGATGTGTTGCAAGACACCGCTCTCTACTTGGAATTATGAATTATATTCATAATTACTACAAACTTAATGGGAACCTATGGGGTCAGATGCATAAACAAGAGTTCAAGAGAGTTTGGTGTAGTTTAGAGAAGAAAAAAACATTAAGTGGCACTTTAATAAAGTGAGTTGCTTAAATGAAAAAAAGAGAACAGTTAAAGTTACAGAGTAAGTTTTAGGGGGAGCATCCACTGTGCACGTACCAAGTCTTCTTCCTTGCTACCTCTTAACACGTTGATAAACTCAACTTACCTTTGGAACCCACTTTTTGGTTCCAAGTTTGTTAGTAGCAATTTTAATAACCCAAATTTGTTTAACACCCGAGATAATTGTTTTATTTCTACATAAACAGTCCTGGGTAGGATGACCTTTCTTGTGATAGAGATGGACAGTAATATAGGTAGTGTTTGAAAACTTTCTTTTAAAACTCACTTGCTTCCCATCTAGTTCATAACCAATGTCAGCCTTATCTTACACAACCTTTTGGTTTCCCAGTAGTAGACTCAAGTCTAGCTAAATCTTTTGAAAGAACTTCATTTTTCAGTTTTAAACTTGCCACTTCTTTCACCAGATTAGTCTTTTCACTATTTTTCTTTTATTTCATTCTAAAATAGAAAATTTGAATGACAAAGTAGGAGAAATTTTTGTATTCAGAAGAAATTATGGATATTCAGTCTTTTAGCAAGAGACTCATACTCTTTGCATAAGACTGTAAGTTCTACTACCTATTCAACGTGTTGATAACTGCTAGAATAAGAAGATTCATAACATTCTGATACATGTTTTTACTGTTTTTCCATCATACAGTAGACGTCTTCTCTCCCACTAAACCACTCTTCATATTTGGTTGTGAGGATGCTATATTTTTTTAGGTCACTTCTCCTTCCTCCGTGGATGAAGAGTCTCAATTCTGAACTGACTCTACTGACTTAGTTTTTCCAGATTCTTCACAGGTGTTTGAGGAGACTGATTCCTCCCTTTCATACTTATTAACTAAAGCCTTCTGAATTTTCTGTGCACTTTCACAGGTATAAGCAATGTTAGTAATTTCAGGGGTAAGAGCACACAATAAAATGCTTCCTACCTTTTCATTGAAAGGACAGTTTCTGACATCCTCAGGAGTGTATACCCTGAGTGGATATAGGTCCATCTTCTATGTTTCTCCAGAGTTGATAGTCTTAAGCCTTGATGTAAATTTTAATTCTGATTTTCAACCACCTAAAATTTACAGAATCAAATAAGGGAGGTCTAGACATAAAATGTCTTTCACATACTGATGTGTAGGCCATCTGATCTTTGTGCTTAAATCGTGAGGTTTACAAAAATTGTGCAACTTCCTCTCATACCAATTGTAGACCCAGATATGGCCAAGAGGGGGGTTAATTAGCTTTTAAAATAGTTTAAAAACCTTTGCAAGTTTTGAAAACAAAACACTTGAAACCCTTATCAACGCATTGATAAGCAAAATTTAAAACTTGTAAAAGCAAGGTATCAACATGTTTATGAAATGCATAGTAAGAAAAGCAAGTAGAGTGAAGGACATAGGGATTGGTAGAGGTTCGGTCCAACTTGACCTATGTCCTCTACTCAAGATTTACTTGAGATTTTCTCCACTATAACTGAGGCCTAACAAACAGGGCTTATCTAGGGTGCCTGACACACATGACTTCAGTTACCTGACATACAAGACTTTCAACATTGTTTGATACACATAACTTTATAAATGTCTGACAAAAAAGACTTTATCTTGCCTGACTAACAGGACTTAAAAAAAGATGCCTTATATATAGGACTTATGTTAAATGCCCAATTAATAGGACTTTATAAAACACAGTAAAACTGTGATCAACGCGTTGATAGATGAACTATCAACCTTCCTCTTTCTTAGAAAGTATCACACTATTAGTGACGTAGAACTAGTCTAACAACACCAATATGTGTAGTTGATCTATGAAAGCACGATTGAGAAAGCCTTTTACAAAAGATGGATGTAGAACTGTGAGGCTTCTTTGTATGACTCTCTCCTGTATGAACAAAGCTTGTTGAGGATGATCTTTGAGGGTGTAATTTTGTGAAGTTTTAGATTTGGAGAGTTTCTGATCTTGAGAAGAATGAGAAGTTAGCTTTGTATAGTATGAATAGTCTATATGTATATGCGTGTAGTCTTCTCTTCATCCTTCTTCTTTATATAGGCTCCATAATGTCTCAAAAATGTGCAGGAGCGTCTTTAAGATCCTTGATAGTCGTTATGTTTGAATTACTTCTATTTGGAGTGCATTTGAACGTTGAAGATAGCCATTGCATATCCTTGGGATTTTTTGACTTTTTTCATCAACGGGTTGATAAAGACAGACTTCAACAACTTGATAGATGTTCCTCTTGATCTTTATTCATTTTGGCTTCCTTTGATCCATGAAAAATTATAAATGCATTGATCTCAGTTATGTAGTAGATGGCTTCATCATCAAGGTCTCTTTGTCTTGTGAAGTATGGTGTTTGCTTCTTGAGGAAAATGCCATCAACGCATTGATGCAAAATGTATCAAATGCTTTGAAATATTTCTTTTGATTCTTGATTTGATCGCATCTATTCCTTCATTTTTCTCCATGATTCTGGTTGATATGATGTTGATAGTTTCCATGTATTGTATCTTGGCTTCCTTTGATCCATGAAACTTGACAAATGCATTGATCTCAGTTATGGAGTAGATGGCTTCATCATCAAGGTCTCATTGCCTTGTGAAGTATGGTGTTTGCTTATTAAACAAAATTTCATCAACACGTTGTTGCAAGGTGCATATAAGGCTTTGGAAGATTTCCTTCCCTTCTTGATTCAATCGCATCAATTTGTTCCTTTTTCTCCATGATTCTAGTTGATATGATGCTGATAGTTTCCATGTATTGCATCTTCGACACTTTGTCTTCAAAATCTTATGAATGTGCCTATGAAACAAGTCCACATTAATCATGAAATTGGATCAGAAACATATATATGCCGAAATATGAATATTAACCAATTATCACATGGCTTCTTGTTCTTTTCAACAAATTGCAATTATATCACAACAATTTATTGTTAAAAAGAGAGAACAATAAACTTTTCACAAATCCTTGCCTTTATCAAAACTTTACAATTTAGTGCTCAGGATTTTGGAATCATCAAAACATATAAAAGATAGTCAACAATCTATGTTGGGACTGTATTGATTCAGTATTATGAAGAGGTTGAGTTTGTGGAACTACTTCTTATCGCGGGGTCATTGGGATCGCTACATTCTGGAGGACGCCCTGGAGTGTCTTCGGCAGGGTATCCATGATGTTGTGAGAGACGGTGTCAGTGAGAGCCGTAAGGAGTATTAGGTCTAGTAACTGGATTTGAGTTGGCGTAGCGGTAATAGGGGCCATCCACTAGGCATTGACAGTCGTGGGCAGCCTTGCGTCTCTGGCGGGAACTGTTCCATGGCTTGTTCCTCGGTGGGATTTCGAATTGGAAGACTATTTCTAGTTAGAGGGACCTCATTGCGGTGGTCGGTATTTCTATCAATGGTGAAGTTGATTGAGACTTCAGTATCCCGATTCAGGGGCTAGTTATTGTCACCGACGTCACTCTAGTCGTTGGTCCCTCGCCTGGTGTCGCGTTCTCGCCAATGAAGGAAACTAGACATTTTGTGAGAGAAAGATGTAATCTTCCCACACACGGTGTCAATCTAATAGTCTCTTTCTGAGCTGGGCCGAGACTTCAGGTAATTGAGTGGATAGTTCCTTAACAGAGCACCTATAGCTAAACCAAAGAGAAGAAATGGTCTGGGACTTGTATCTCGGTGACCCATTTTGATGCTCAAGTCAGTGGAGACAATGCAGGTGGAGAAGATTGTTGAGAGTAGTTGGGTGCCCTAGTGAGTAAGAGAGAGTCTTGTACCTTAGGAGGGGCTTTAGTCCTTCCTTATATAGACGTGAGAGTGAGAGGTTAGCCCAGATCATGCCATGTTCCGAGGATATGGCGATGGGCCACGTTCCCTTGGATTATGGGTAGAGGGGAGCGATGGTTAGCCAGGTAGAGATCGTGGGGGACGTCAGAAAAGTGGGACTTGGGATGGAAGTTGGCGAGAGCAAGGAGAATTCAAATCCATTTCCTGGATACTTCTAAGTGTTGCGGGGTTTCCGCAGGAGAGCCTTGATCAGGTCTTGCGGGCGACCCCCTTTGCTAGTGTTCCTTGCCTTGGGAGAATTTGGGAAAGACCTAGGCACTACGGGCAACCCCGCAAGATGACACTTGGGCCAGGTGGGGAGATTGGGCCGCAAGCATTCGGCCTGTGATCACGAGGCTGGGCCTAATGTACTACAATCTTATCTCAACTTATGTGATTTAAAAGAATTAGGGAGCAACAATGATATGTGCATCTTCATGAATGATTTTGCAAAAGGTTTAGAAGTGGCGTGCCCTCACCCAGTTGAAGATTCAAATGTAAGAAGTTTAAGTGAAAATTGGTCTTCTCTCTTTAGCGGATGAAAATTGTGATGTTCAGTTGAAGATAGGGAACTTGAGGTTGTTGTTGAACAATGTCACCATAACTAACAGAGATCTTTAAAAACCATTCCATAAAATAAAAAAGGAAATTCATGTTTTCAAAACCTTTTTCCATATTTCCAAATCTAGCAGTTCAAGGCTCATCTAACAAATTGACATTTCAAAATGTTCCGCCGAATACTCGACCAAGATTTTTGGTATGATTCAGTTATCTGATCAACTAAAAACTTTGTAGGCCTCTTTATGTAGGATTTTCTGTTGAAGTTGAGACTGGCGGTGAGGGAGTTCCACTGAGGAGAGCCTTCGGTTGATGAGAGAGAGAGTGGCGAATGACGATGATGAGGACGCTCGAGCTTCGGTTGAGAAGGGAGAGAGTGGCAGCCGACGATGATGAGGACGGTCGATCGGTCCATCGATGGTTGGGCTGAGGTTCAACCTCAAACATACCCTCAGCCATTAAACCTCTTTTGGATTAAGAGATAAACCATTTTTTTAACGGAGAAAGTTTATTTATTACATAAAAAAACCCGTTACAAATCAAATCAAGCAAAACTTAGTAAGAATAGTTAAGAAGTCTTTCAGGTTATAAACGATAACTAGTGCAGAAAAGACGTAAAGATCCTTAATGGAATCATGTTGCACACCAATCCAGTAAAGTTTGTCCGAAGCTGAGGGCGTAAACACTATGATGAATAAAATTTCGATACTCGTGCTGACTCCTAAAGAGTTATTTTATACCAACTCACCATGACTAGGCGTTCCTGGATTGGAAAATAACAGGGACCAAAGAAGAGCTAAAAAGAGCTCCCACCATAAGTATCTAGAGAAAAAGTAAAAAGAACCAAAACCAAAAGGGGTCTAGAGGAGAAACAAAGGGAAAACTAAAACTCTCAGCTTAACAAAAGTTCCCAACTCATAATAAAATGCAGAAATGGCCAAAATGATACTAACCGGGATCGACCGGGCGGACCCACAACCTATTCCCATCCATTTTGTCATCATATCCGTAGGCAAGGTTAGGCAAAACTCCACCCTGCCGAAAAAGAGAGTCCCGAAAATACCAAGCCAGCGATACCAATAAACCCGGCTCTCCCACCACCACTAGCAAAACCACTCGCCTCGCACCGACATGACCGGTAATCCAAAGAAACGATAACGCAGAGATCCGCCTCAAGCTGTCCGCTAGAGACAAACAAACCCAAACAATAGAACACGAAAAAAAAAATCTGACCAAACAGTCGGGTGAGCCTCCAAATTGAAAAGTAGCTGCGGCGGAGCCACTAGACCCGAAGATCTGGTGGTGCTGCAAAAGATAGATCACGGAACCACTCCCACCGAGGGACAACCGAGCCATCCTACAAGCTATCACGTACTCACCACCAAGAACAAAACAAGGCCAGTATTATTATCGCGTAGAGGTGATCGAAAGAGGGCTGCGACGGCTGACAACCCCAAGGACCGGCGACAGAACAGAGCTGGCTGCCGGTAAAGTCCGGAAGCAAGGAGCGGATGCTTCTGGAAGTGAAGGCTTAATAGTAGCAAAAAAAGGCCGAGACACCGAGCAAGATTAGGGAGCGACACTCGGAAAAAACACGAACAAACTGGCAGCCTGAAGATGCACAAGCAGCAACTAGCCGGTGGTGCTGGGAAAGCCAGGGGGACGATGCTCAGAAGTAGGATGTCCAGGCTGCCAGTAAAGGAAGGTAGATCGCCATCAACAAAGACAAACTCTAAATGACGAAGTTAACGAGAAAGGTTGAGTCGATCGGACTACGGCGAACAAAGAAGTGAGGCGGCAACACTAGACAATGAAAACCTAGGAGAGCCCATTCTAAGACAGATGCCATTTGGTTGGTTTAAGTTCAGCTTTTAAATCAAATTTCTTCAAATCTATGAAGTTTTCCCTTCTATTTTATTCAAAACTCTATAAATAAACGTCTAAAAATAGTAACTTTACAAAAATTGATTATATATGAATTTTTCAGCATTTAATCACTCCTGAATGACTTAACCCAATGAATTAAGCTTCTTAAGCCACTTTAACTTAATCAAATTGATTAAGTCATTTATGTGATTAAAATTTAGAAATTTATCCTTTATTTACATAAATTTATTACTTTTAAATATATATTACCTTCGTTCCTAAATAATTGGTATGTTTCGTTTTAACATTTAATCTGTAATTTTATTTCGTTTACATTTTAATATGTAAAGTCAAATATTTTCAATGCAAACTATAGATTAGTGTCTAGTTTCTAAATATATTTTTTCTGAATTTTTTCAATGAATTTTTTTTAGTAATAATTTTGTTCATCCCCAATATAAAAAAAAAAAAAAAAAGCATACTAAATTTTCAGGGAAGGAAGGAATATTTATCTGTGTTGGAGTAAAATACAATTAAAATTTTCATTTATCTGAGTAGGTTGGAATTAAACCAATCACTTAATTCCAATCAAATGCCCGCAAAGCATTCTACCCCAATGCTTCGTTTTTATTATCAAGTTCAACCCTTTTAGTTTGTTATTCTTATGAAAATATCTAACATCGTCAAAGTCATGTGAGAAGAGTTGGAGTTAAAGGGTTAAAAAGCTTTAACTTGCATAGTTTAGGATTGATCAAGAAGAAATTATAGTCTAGAGACGACAATGAATGAATCAACATAGTATAGGTGAGCAATAAGTAATTAGGCCTGTTATTATTTAATGCAGAAAAAAATGACTACATTTTTTTATAGAAAAAAAGGATGAAGAATTTGGCTTTAAAAACGGAGCAAACTACGCATCAGAAAAATCGCTCAAAAGGTGGGGGGCCAAAAAAAAAAACGAACTGTAAAAGGGAGTTCTTTTGTCTTCTGAAAGCAAAGATGGACATAGCGAAAGACTTTCATATGAATGGTGGAGTTGGCAAGACCAGCTATGCTCAAAATTCTTCTCTCCAGGTCACAAATTCATGCATAAACTAGGATGTTCTCTCCACTTCTGTAACTTCTGCTTAATTAATAATTAATCCCTCTAAAAGTTTTCTTCTTTCGGTACTTTATTATTTTTTATTTTTTTAATTTCCCAAACAGAAGAAGGCATCAGAAATGGTGAAACACATAACCCTGGAGGCAGTAAAAGACCTCTTCCTTTCAGATCAAGTTCCAACAAGCATAGGAATTGCTGATCTGGGCTGTTCATCTGGGCCCAATACATTGGCTACTGTGAAACAAATACTTGAGGTTGTGGAGGCAACACTAGTACCCCATGGGAAAAATCTTGAAGAGCTGAGGGTTTACCTCAATGATCTTCCAACCAATGACTTCAATTCAATCTTCAAATCCTTGCCTGATTTCTTCAGAAATCTGAAAAAGGAGAGAGGAGTTGATGAGAACAATAACAAGTACTGCCCATCTATTTTCATAGCAGCTTACCCTGGTTCTTTTTATGCCAGACTGTTCCCAGCAAGTTCCTTGCACTTCATCCATTCTTCTCACAGCTTGCACTGGCTCTCAAAGGTCAGTAACTCTCTCAGCTCATTTAATTTATTTATAATTCATGGATTAATCCATAACTCATTCATATAATATGAATAAATATTGTCAGTTCACCATAAATTGGAGCAGTTTTTTTTCTGGTAGTTTTTTAAGCTTTTTTGGGAAAAATAGTTGACTCTTTTGAAATTGATGTAAAGTTTGTGGAATGAAAATATTGGACATAACAGAAACTTTTAAGTTGACAAATTGAGAAATTTATTTTGGAAGAAAAGAACATAGCCGATTTAAACATTAATTACAAATATTTAGTCATATAATTCACATATATTAATATTCCATTCGATAGAAAAAGGAAAATATAATTCATGGAAAATGCTTCCAGGTGCCTCCTGGGATTTATGATGAGCAAGGGAGGTCAAAGAATAAGGGGAAAGTCTACATATCTGAATCAAGTCCTCCATGTGTGTTCCAAGCTTACTTGAAGCAATTTCAAGAGGACTTTTTCTTGTTCCTGGGGCTAAGGTCTCAAGAGCTTGTCAATGGAGGCAAGATGGTTCTTATTTTTCTTGGTAGAGAAAGTCAAGAACCAGTTCATGACAGAGGCAATTCTTTCCTTTGGGAGCTCCTCTCCAGATCTCTAGCCAACTTGGTTTCCAAAGTATAGTATTTTATTGTGATCTCAATTATTTTTAATTAAAACTCAAGTATCACTTTACTCGATCTTTTCTTCCCACTAAAACTAAAACCAAGGTTATGTTCTTTTCGAATCTACTAGTAAGTAATTTGAAAATTTCACACTTCCTCTACTTTTTATTCTCTACTATTTCTATCTTTTTTTCAGTTTTTTTGCCTTATGATATCTAATATCAGAATTTCTAAATAGTGGTGGATCTAAAAAGTTTTTGTTGTGGGGTAAATTTGAAACTATATACTATATAAAAATCTTAAGTTGAGAGATTATAGGAGTTTTTAAATGTTTAGTTTTTAAGATAAAGGGATGAGAGTAATTTTAAGTATACTATATAGATAGGTATGTAATAAGTTGTAAGTATCAAATCTATAGAAGCAAATTGTAACAAATTTGGTCAAACTTCTTCTAAATATACATATATACTATATTTAAAAAACTTTAATGGGAGTCGTTACCCCCACCGCCCCATACTAGATTCCGCCCCTCTTTCTAACCTCAAGAAAATTATACACTGGTAAGTTTTCTTTTTCACAAGCACCACAAAAAAATTGATAGCTTTAGTACTTGCTTACCTTTTTCAGAAGATATCTGCTGTATTACATTGACTTTTTAGTGAGTATCCTTTAATAAAATTTTAGTATTACATTGACTTTTACGATTAAAACCTTTCATATTAGAATATACTCTTTATATCTAAAAATCTTTCTATCTACTTTTATAACGGGAATATAAGAGAATTTATATATAGAAAAAGACTATTATAGTTAACATTTTATTTCTATCTATATTGATCTGCATAACTATGAATAACTTTTTCTTTTCTTTGTTGTTTTGATACTTATGAATAACTTTTTCTTGATTCTCATTATTCATAATATGTATTCTCAAGATTTGATTGGTTTAATTACTTTCCATATTTATTAATTCTCCTTTTTCGAAAGTTTCTCAGAAATTATTTTAGCAATAATTTAGTTGAATTCAAAATCAGATTATTCGATTATTTTTAAGAGGGAGCTGTGAGTAATTTGCATATAGTTATATTTTGAGAATGATATAAATAAAACATCATGAATAAATTCTCGAAACATTAATAAGTGTCATGCACATTTAGGCTCCGATTTTATTTTTATGTTGTAAAAATCCAAATGGAATAAAATGCAAAATTTTAAAAAATTACATTACCTTTCAGTTTTATTCTCAAATCTAAATGTGCGTGGTTGGATTTTTATTTCAGGGAGAAATAGAGGAAGAAAAGCTGGACTCATATGAAACGAACTTCTACGCGCCGTCGAAGATGGAAATAGAAGAGCAAGTGAAGGCGGAGGGGTCTCTCAGAATAGAGCGGTTAGAGGTGTTTGAGAGGGATATGACGGCCGCTATGGTCGGCGGCCGGAGCTACGGCATGGTGGTGGCTATGGCAATCAGGGCCATCCAAGAAAGCGTCCTCCGCTCCCATTTCGGCCAAGGGACTGACCTAGACGGCTTGTTTGACCATTACGGGAAACTTGTGGATCATGAGATGTCCAAACAAGAAATTAGGACCATCATCTCTGTCCTCGTTCTTTCGAAATCATGTGTTACTGAATGAAACTCACTCTTGGGAAATGTAGTACTCGAATCTAATTTCTTGAGATTTGTTATCACAATTAATTACTGTCTTTTTAAAAAAAAAAAAAAAAAAAAACAGGAATGAACACTAAATCGTTGGGACAACTGATATTGCGGCCCTACCGCAATATACTGCCACATTATTTAGCCCGGGAAAGCTCACAATATATACAACATCAAATAAGCTGGCATTAGCGAGGCTATTGCGAACTGGGCCGCAATACATAATGTGGCCTATTGCGATAAGGGCCGCATTAAGCGCCGACACTAATGCGACCTTATTGTAAATTAACAAGGCCACAATTAACATATTTTATTTAATTTTTTATATAATTTATAATTAATTGCAATGAAATAATTTTAAATTACTACTTCCTCCGTCCCAGAAAATTAACCACACTTTTCTTTTTTAGTTGTCGCATAAAATCAACCAAATTTACCTTTTGTACTTTAGTCGGGTGCTTTTGATTTATTTTGTAATGTTTTATCATTAATATAATAAGTCCTTATTTGTTAAAAAAAAAACCACATTTATCTTTTAAGAAACTTTTTATCAAGAGTTTTACTTTACTACCCCTTCATTACTCTTCCCTTTAAAACCCACTTTAATAATTACAAAAACTTCATTTCTTGGTAATAGGATCAGGGTACGAGAAGCTTATGGTGAAGCTTGTTTATCATTTTACCGTAATATATCCGATGGGGTGGAGGTTGATTTTTGCTTGGACTACTCCTATTTTTTTGGATTAATTTTTGTCGATCAAGTCCTATGGGTCTTGTGAAATTGGAATATTTTTTCTAAAATTTGGAGGAGCATGAAGAAGCAAGCGAGAATCGACGCCGAAGTTAGTCCAATTCTTGCGGCAGAAGTTGGTGAGCAACAAGGACGTCGATGATGTCCGGCGAGAGATTTTGATTCTCTAGTATCTCACCGTCCAGTCCAACATCATCAAATTCAAAGGGGCTTTTGAGGATTGCGAGAATGTGCATTTGGTGATGCAGCTCAGCTCTGGCGATGAGCTTTTCGACCATTATCGTAAAAGGAAGCTACACGGTCGAGAGGCGACATTGATTTGTCGACGAATACTGAATGTGGTTCATGTCCGCCACTTCATGGGTGTTATGCACAAGGATTTGAAGCCATAGAAATACAGATCTAGAGATAAGGGTACAAATCGAGAGATAAGAGTGAGGTTGAAAAGTTGGGGGTATTTTTGGGAAATAACCTCTTAGTCAACATAGTCCTTGATATGTATGTTGTTCAAAGTGACGGCATTTTAATGGGACGGGTGGAGTATTAAATTTGTAATCAGAAAAAATAATACTAAATTTAAAAGAATATATGTATATGTATATATATATATATATATTTACATAAAAAATGTTCCTAAAAGGGAAGGGATGGAGTCTAGGGTTTCATGTCTAGTTATCATCTACTAGGGTTCTTCTCGACTAGCACCAGGAGACGTCTGGTAGGCGATCAGTGGTGTTTTCCGGCTAGTTTGAGCTAGTATTTTTGTTTCTTGGCATGATTATAAGTTTCGGTTTGTGATTTGGGGGCTTAATATTAACGAGTTACGAGAGGCTTGGGCGGAATTCGGATTATCTGATGTAGAAAAGGTTATAATATAGGATCAGAGCCAGATGGAGCAACAACCGATGATCAGGACATATTTTTTCGGGTTGGATCATTATGGATGAATCAACCATTCAACAACTCCGCCTTAATTAATTTTATGAAAACGTTATGGAGGCCGGTGGATGGGCGATGTGTGTGCAAACACACCCACATTTCCTTGGTGTTTAAGGTACAATTCTTATCATTTATTCCTATTTTTCAATGTCATTAGTGCATTTTACTTGTTTTGTCTTATCTTTTGTAGATACACAACATTGAGGTGAAAATGGAGTTAAGAGAGCATAAATTTGAGGTTTTGAATGAAGTTTTACAAGTTGCGAAGCATCAAGGATCA
Source organism: Daphne laureola (assembly GCA_038382905.1). Taxonomy (NCBI): domain Eukaryota; kingdom Viridiplantae; phylum Streptophyta; class Magnoliopsida; order Malvales; family Thymelaeaceae; genus Daphne; species Daphne laureola. The sequence goes on along the minus strand of JBBYHH010193120.1, from coordinate 193 downwards.
TCCCGAGCTAAATTAAGGAGTTGGAGATCAAAGAATGATATTGAGAAGGGCAAATTGCACATTTGGAAAAAATAGAGAGCAAAACCGGAGGAAATCCGGTGCCACTTCAAGGCACCTGTTACACCCACCCCGGAATTATGTCATTTTCCGATGTATTTTCCCGGTGGTCGGTTTGTAAATTTATCAGAACCTT
>JBBYHH010193009.1:0-13603 GCA_038382905.1 Daphne laureola | reverse complement strand
ACAACTTTAATTAAGAAACCTCGAGTTACATTCGAGGAGAGTAGGTGAAAAGAAAATGTACAATGAGAGAATGAGAGAAGGCACGACGCGCAGGTCATATTTACCAAAATACAACATTTAACCAGGGCTACAACCATGTACCATGCATCAAACATGCAACCAGAAATGCTAAAAAATTCCATTTTAACAAACTTTGGTTCATTTTAATACCTTTAGAAAACTCTATGTTCAATTTAAGCAAAAACAAAAACTTCTAGGACCTTTTTTAGATATTCAGAATCCATCCCTGATGAAACTGCACAAAACAATAATTCAGGGACCATTCCGGACATGACCAGAAAGTTCCAGAACTCCTTTCTGCATTACAACATCAATCCTTGGGTTAATTTGTTCAAAACAGTAATCTGGGAATCAATCTGTACTTTAGCAAAAGTGTCGGGGCTTTCTGTGGTTTTCAAAACTAGTCCCCGGACAAATCTGTCAAAAACAAAAGTTCTGGGACCAAATTGTGCAACTTCAAAAAGTTTCGGGACCTTTATAAGATTTACAGAACTAGTCCCTGACAAATTTATTCAAAAACAAAAGCTCAGGACCAAACTGTACAATTTTAGAAAGTTTCAGGGTCTCTTGAAATTTACAAAACTAGTTCCAAACAAAATTGGAAGCTCGGGGACCAGTTTGTACAATTTTAAAAAGTTCCAGGGCCATCTAATATTTACAAAACTAGTCTCTGATGAATTTGTCCAAAAAAAAAAGCTCAGGGACAAAACTGTACAATTTTAGAAAATTCTAGGGTCTTCTAAAATTTTAAAATATAGTCATTGACTAATCCGCGTGAAAACGGAAACCCGGGGATCAGTTTAAATATTTTAGAAGATTTTGGACCTTCCGTAATTTGCTGCAGCAGTCCCCAACAAACTTTGTCAAAAATAAAACTTTGTCGTCAAACTGCACAAATATCGGATGTCCAGGGGCCTTGGAAAGCCTCTTGGGGCGCTCTCACCTTAGGTGGCTCGGCTGAGCCACCCAGAGCCGAGCTGCGCTATAGCCACGCCGAACCAGCTGCAACAGGCTCGGCTGGGCCAGCTCAGCGAGCCCAATAGCAGCCCACCTAGTGGGCCAAGCTACTCTAGCCCAGCTGACACCTACCAAGCCCAGCTGATGGGCCCGCCATTAAAACAAAAAGCCCAGATGCACCCAAAACCCTATCATATACTTAAAAGCCTCTAATGGCAATCTTGTAACTATAACTGGTAGCTGTGGCAATTTCGTCCCGCGATGAACACACGTAACACCGCCACGACCGGCCATTGTCACCGCATCTCTGGCGTCTGACGGTGTTGACGAAGACACCATCAAGATCACGTCGACATCGCGGTTCCAGAAACTCATCACCGCCGCCCCACGCGCCGTCTATCCGCGCGAAAGAACCCAGAACCCGAGCCTTGAACGCGAAGAAGGCTGAGCCATCTCTGGTCGTTGTTGTTTGCTCGGCCGACAAGCCAGTTGCCGCGCGGCACCGGTCAGAGGCTGTGCTGTACAACTGCGACGCTCTTGCCACCGATCGGACATGGTTTCCATCACCAGATGGTGTTCGTGTTCCTCGATTTTTGTCAGTTCATCTCATCGCATGAACAGAGAAAGCAAGAACAAACAACAAGCTTTCCTCAAAATTTTACAAACCCAGAATTTTAATCAATAAATTTAATCCAAAAATTAACAGAATTAATTATAGATTAGAAGAGAATCGGAATAATTATTAACAATAGGCTCTGATATCATTATTGAGGTTTACGAGTATCAATCAAAACGTAATGAAAGCTTAAAATTATAACCCTATCAGGATCAGCTGTTGAAACAATTAAATCAGATGTTCAAAAATATACTCACGCGATTTTGAACCGTGTGACACTAAAGAGAAATCATCCGTCCTCTACGGTATCCACACTGAGCAACCAGAGAATGGTTGATCTCTCTCTTGCTGTGCTAGCAGTAATTCATTTGGAGACCAAAGCCTAGAGCCAGATAAGAAATTCCACATCTATACTGACTTCTTCTGTCAGATATTTATTAATATGCCTTATTATTGTGGTAATTACACCTTTAGTCCTTAGTCTTTATTGCTTATAGTACTTAAGTGTCCAACTTTCACAAAGTTGACACTTAAATCACTAAACTTCTGCTCTTAGCTAAATAACTCTCAAATCCACTCATATGCATGCGACCCTATAGGTTCCCATCACATTGGCAGTAATTATGAATTCTCATCCATAATTACAGATACTGAGCGGTATCTAGCAACACATCACTACCACCCAAGTAATGTGGAAGTCAACGTAACGACGGAACCTCACCCATCGGTATGATCATATGGTGTACATGATATGTCCCTACATTCAGACTCTCAGATTGACATTAGGCGCGAATCTTGTGCATCCTCGTTACAGTTCAATCTTCCGCATGAGAATACTCTCCCGTGGTGAGGGAGTGAAGAATCCCATATTGGTTCATGACAGTCATACTCAATGATATTATCACACACCCGAAACTAGCACACTCCCTCGGTCAAGAAAAAGATAGTGTATAGAATCAAAGCATGCCACTCACATGCATAGATCTTCATATCCTCAGGTCAAAAGACTACGTGTAGTATGATCCATGAGAGACACTTATGATGTTCACACCACGATCTCATAATGCTCTCAGAACGGTTGCTCCAATACATAATTCCTCTCCTATGTATCCATAAGTAAGTCTTCACAATACCTATGTGAATCTTCCCTTATGCTAGTCTCACAGGTGTTATAGCAACCCATGTTCACTACAACACATTGGCTAGGGACATTTAGGAATATCAATATATTACAAGGTTAATATATTGTGTTATTTGATTAACACACAAATCTAAATTAACACAATAATTGAACTACGTAAATAACATGATTCATGTCCAAAAACCACATCACTGCGAATTGGATTATGGGCATTACTCCTACAGTAGTGGCGAAAGAAATCTTCCGGCGTTTGCTAGGAAACTAGCAGATTCTCCTGACTCTTCCGACGATGTTCCGGAGGAGGTAGTCTTCTACTGGTGATACAAGACGGTTGTTAACTGAGGGGCGTAGGTTCCAGTGTCAGTCAATGCTCTTACCCCAAAGTTTCTTCCGACCTATCATTTGAGGTAAATGAAAATTGCTCCGGCTTCCCCCTCTCCTTCTACTACCCGTCCCTATGGGGCAAATATTTTAGTTATAAAGGGGACTACACCCGAGGGCTATTGGGATGAAGTTGAGCACTTCAGGAGCAAGGCTTCTCCTGAACTGATCCAAGAGTGGCAGTCTACCTATTTTGTCCCTTAGACTCTCCGAACCAGGGTTCCAAGTCCCAATTGTCGTGTCTCTGAGCCTGGGGTTGGATGGATGGTTATTTTCAAGGCCTAGTTGGAGTGCTGTCTGCAGTTCCCTCCTTCCCCCTTCCTTTGGCAACTTGCGGCTACTCATAGAGTGGCCATCAATCAATTTAGTCTGAACACATACTGTCATATCAATGCCTTCCTTGTCTTGTGTGGTGCGTTCGGAGTCTCCCCGATGCTTTCGACTTTCCTTCAATATTATAAGGTTATGTCGAAAGTCCGAAGTTTTTTTTATTACTTCGGCCCTCGGGGGATATCCACAATAAAATGTAATTTTGCGTGGAAGTACCGCACAAGCGGGAAATGGTGGCATCATAAGTTCTTCTTCATGCAGTCGGACCCATCTTGGAAGCTCTAGATAGCGTGGAAGCTGGGAGACCTTATTAACGTCAAGGTTCCCAGTCGGCTCCTGAAGGATTTGATTTCGAAGGAAAATTACAACACCTTCCACAATAAGCTTTGACATTTGGTTCCTTGGTTCGTTGATGATTCAGGGGAACTTTTCCTAGTGCCACTTATTTGGAAATTCACAACACAAGGGCTTTTGTCCTACTTGGGTTTCATTCTGGGTGATCTCGATGCCTTAGGCATCAGGGTTTCTCCCTTTTTTTTCTCGAGACTTGGCACTTGCCCAATGCCTTCACCGTCAGATCTCTCATGAGACCTTCCTTGAAGGTTTTGTCCAATTCCTTTACTTTTAAATTCTCATCCTCTATTAACTCTACTTATATCCATCTTTTTTGTAGAGATGGACCTTGACAACTATGAAGATTTTGACTTCGAGGATGTCTTCTGGGCCCAGATCGAGGATGCTCCTCCTTAAGATCCTACTGCGGAGCCCGAGCGTTCGAAGAAGAACTTGAAAAGGAAGAAAGGCAATGGCTCCTCCAGCCGTACTACTACTTTGGCTGAAGAGATTGCTGATCGTTCTTTAGAGGCTGCTAACCTTGCTGAGCCTGATGCCTCTGGGCTCGACGACTAGCTTCAACAACCTGAGGGGGATCCCATCTTTGAGACACCCGAGGGCACCACCATGGATGACGTTTACGATGTCATGGAGTCTCTTGAAGTTAAGCAAAGACATCTCACTCAAGGCAAGTACAAGATGTTTGCTCCAGCTATGGAGTCTCCTGAAGATGTTCTTTCGATGGAGTTCATGCTAGGTAAAGGCCAAAAGCTGGTCAAGTTCAAACCTCTTCCCTTCTGGCCTATTTTTTACACTTGTGTCATATATTCGGGGATGACCCCTTCATGAGTTTTCTCGATCCCATTTTTTCTCTCTAGGTCCGGACTGGAGGGAGGCACAAGAGCAAAGGAAGAAAATCAGGGATGCCAAGCTTCACGACTCTCGGTCCGACCTCATTCCTCGAGAGCCGGGTTAGTTGGTTCACGAGAACCAAAATTTACTTGATGAGGAAGAGGCCAAGGTCATGGTCTTGGAGCTTTTGAAGGGGGCTACTACAACCTGGACCATGGATCACTTACTGACCTCTTCCCGGACCTGGACGTGGATGTTTCTAGGCTTGTTGTTTAAGTAACTCAGCTTGATGTGATTCCTCGATATTGCATTAAGTGTTTGGTTCTTACCTCTCTAACTTTTGACTTTCCTGAACGTAGGTCAGTTGCCTGGCCAGATGTCTCTCAAGTGGTCCAGTGCACCAGCACCATCCGCTCCCAAGCTGAACAAAGGGCAACTCAAGCCCTCTATGTGATAGCCAAAATGATCTAAATGATCAATATTTACGAGTAGCTGATGAAAGAGCGGAGGGAAGGCTCAGAGAGAGACCGAGGCTGAGCTCCTATTGGATGAGGTTCAGGTAGAACTCTAGAAGGTGGAAGCGCCTTATGGGAAGATTTCCAACTTCACAAAAGTTGAGGAAGCCCTCATGAAAGTCATGATGGAAAAGCTCAATAGGCTGAGGAAGGCTAATTAAGGACACCGAGTTCAAGCTCCGATAGGAGAATCGACTGCTGAAGAAGGAAGTAGAGGACTACAATGTGAATTTTGAAAATCTGGAGGCTCACATAAAGCTTGACATGGACAAGCTGAGGGCTGAAAACGACAAGCTTGGTGACAACTTGAAGGCATCTTATCATAAAATTTCTGGTTCGGCAAGAAGATCCAGGATATCGCAAAGAAAGTTGTTCTCAAGTTCAACGAAGGCTTTTGTCTTTTCTGGAGGCAGATTATTATGCTCAACCCCGGGGTGGACCTTTCAGGTATTAATTCCAAGGAAAGGTATCAAGTCGATCCTTCTTGGTGTGATGATGCATTCCTCCGGCCTCCTGCATAACGAACTTCTTCAGCTTTGGTGGAGTGATCGGTGGCCGATCCTTCTTCTGAGCTTTTTTCGGTTGATCTTTCTTTTCAAAATCTTTGACAACATCCCCTAGCCCTCTAGTTGTAATTATTTGTACTTTTTCTTTTGTTAAATGATTATGCCTTCGAGCTTATAATGAACGCATATTGTTTCTTCATCTTCCAATCATTTGAGACACTTGCTTTTATAGAGGTTCGGTATAAACCTACATCCTCTCTCCAATATAATTCATTTTTCATGATATCGATACAACAAATTTACACATAAAATGTTTTAAGTGCTTCTAAATGGTAAGAACGCTCGAGCTCCTTCCTTTGGCATCCCGAAGTCTAAATAATCCCTTCCTTTTTTCATTTGAGACCTCAAAAGGTCCTTTCCAGGTTAGTCCAAATGATCATCCTTTGGGCTTTCTTGATCCCATCTTGATTTGTCTTAGGACCAAGTCCCCAACTGATATGTCCTTCAGCCTCACCTTAGAGTCTGAAGACTTAGATGTCCTTTCCTGAAAAGATTTTCATCTTAGTTCAGCTTCCTCTCTTTTGCCTTCGAGCAAGTCTATGTTTTTCCTTAACCCTTTTTCATTTCTGGTCTCTTTGAAGATTTGTGCCTGGAGGGATAGATGAGTGACTTCAATTCGGATTAACACCTCAGTTCCATATGCTAGTGAGAATGAGGTTTCCCCTGTCGCTATTCGGGGTATGATTCAGTAACTCTAGAGGATATGTGGGAGTACACCGAGCCACTTTCCTTTGGAATTGCCAAGTCTTTTCTTCAAGCCTTCCTTGATTGTTCGGTTTGATACTTCCACCTGACCGTTACTCTGAGGGTGTGCCACCAGGGTAAAATGTAGTCTTATCCTGAACTCCTCAGCGAAGTCTTGGAAACCAGAATCTATGAACCGAGACTCGATTTCTATCACTAGTACCTTCGGGAACCCAAACCTGCATATGATGTTCTTCCATACGAACTTGTGTATGTTCTCTTCTATGATGCTTGCTAATGGCTCAACTTCAATCCACTTTGTGAAATAATCCACAACCACTATGCAGTATTTCAGGCCACCGGGCGCCATTAGTAGAGCTCCAATAAGGTCTATTCCCTATAGTGCAAATGGGACCGGGTAATCAGTCGTACTCACTAGTTCAAACGAAAGTATTTGGATATGAGCATGTTCTTGAAATTTTATGCACTTGTTGACTAGCTTTTTCGCTTGTTCTTTTAGAGTTGGTAAGAAGTATCCCTGCCTCAAGATGACCATGACTAATGCCTTAGATTTTATCTGAGAACCTACGGCTGCCTCGTGTACTTCATTCATAATATCCTCAGTGTCTTCTTCTCCCATGCACTTCTGCAATGGGGAAGAAAAACCCCTCCTGTAGAGGTTGTCTCTTATTTGAATAAATTTCACAGACTTTCTCCGTATCTTAGTGGATTCCACTAGATTCCACTAGATTCCAATAAGGTAGCCACCAACTAGAGGTGATGTTTAGGATCCGAACCTGGTTGATGCTCGGGCTCTTTCTTTCTTCGTCGTATTTCTTAGATTTTGACAGTGAATCGGCTTCTGCATTGTGTGCCCTCAAGATTTTCTCAATACGTAGATGCTCAAACTCCAAGGTCAATTTCTCGGCCGCCTCCACGTACTTCTTAAGGTTCTATTCTCTTACTTCATACTCTCCGTTCATCTGTTGAACTAATAGGTTAGAGTTACTGCATGACTTCAGTGACCGAATGCCTGATTTCTTAGCCAACTCAAGGATGGAGATAAAGGCTTCATACTCAGCTATATTGTTGGTAAGTGGAAAGGCAAATTTGATAGATTTAGTCACCTTCATCCTCTCGGGACCTTGGAGGACTAGCCCAGCCCCCTTTTTTCCCGCCCTAGAGGCACCATCAACATGTAACGTCCACACGGGTTCGTCCATGAGCTCATAGATTTGCTCATCTGTTTCTTATGGTAGTTCATCTATCAAGTCAGCTAGGCCTTGGGCTTTGATGGCTTTCTATGGATTGTACTTGATCTCAAATTTTGACAACTCGATGCACCATTTTGATAATCTTCCGGAGTGATCTACCATCTTCAACACGTCTTTCACAGGAAGGTTGCTTTGGAATATAATTGAGTATACGAGGAAATCAGGTTTGAGCCTCTGTGCTGATAGGATGAGGGCGTAGACTGCTTTACGTAGTATAGGGTAAGTGACTTTGGCCCTATGAAGGGATTTTCTCACATAATACACCATTCATTGTTGTCCGCACTCATCTTCTTGGACTAGGACCGAACTCACTATTTTCTCTCCTACTGCCAGATAGATAATAAGGGGTCTGTCCTTGTTCGAATGTTCAAAGTTGGCATTTCTTCAAGGTAGGCTTTGATGCATTCCCATGCCTTCTAACATTCAGGGCCCTATATGAAGCTAGCTATTTCGGATGCATTTTGCTCCTTGGTTTTCTTCTCATCTTTCTTTCCACCAACCCTTCCTGGTTCGGCTCCTTCTTTGATGAGTAACTTGAAGAAAGGCCTACATTTGTCCTTGAATCTGGATATAAATCTGCTCAAGGTAATGATTCGCCCCAACAACCTTTGAACGTCTTTAATGGAGGTTGGTGTCTTCGATTTCATTAGATTCGTTATCTTGGCGCGGTTTGCGTCAATTCCACATTCGGACACCATGAACCCGAGGAGCATTCATGCTTTCATGCCGAATACGCATTTGTCGGGATTTAACTAAAGACCATACCTCCTCTTTGATTTTGATGATGATGTCATCTACCTAAACTTCTAAGTTTCGACCAATTTGCTCGTTGAACACTCAGTCCATAAGTCTCTGATAGGTAGCTCTCGCATTTTTTAGACCAAATGTCATTCTTACGTAACAATGTATCCCGGAGTTACTGATGAATGATGTATTTTTTTCAACCGGTGAATTCATCCGAATCTGATGGTATCCGTTGTAAGCGTTGAGGAAACTGAGTCTGGCGTGCCCAGTAATTGAGTCTACAAGTCGGTCCATGGGTGGTGTTGGGTATGAGTCATTCGAGCATGCGTCATTCAGGTTAGTGAAGTCGATGCACATGCGTAATTTGTCACTATCTTCTCAGGTCGCGACCACCAGGTTACTTAATCATTTGGGATAGGATACTTCCTTGATGACTACTGCCTTAAGGAGTTTAGATATTTGTTCTTTGATGAAATTTCTTTTCTGAGGAGCGTTGTTATGTTTATTTCGCTTTATTGGCCTTGCGTTCGGATCAACGCATAGGTTGTGTTGGATTATGCTGGGATCGATCCCTGGCATGTCACTCGGAGAATAGACAAAAAGAACTTTATTTGACTTAAGGACGTTTACAAGTTTGGTTTTGCTCTCTTCCGGAAAATTCTTTGCAATTCGGGTGGATCGATCCTCAGTAAGCATTACTTCCTCAATTTCTAATCCTTCATTCGCTTCTTCCTCCTTCATGTTCTCTATCTTCAAGCATTTTTAGGCAATTTCTATGACATCCTTTGCCTACCTCTAGCTGATGTAGATAGAGGCATTGCCTTCTTCAGTCTTGAATGTGACTGTCAGAAATTTGACATCACTTCTCATGTGAAGGGCCCCCTGAGTCTCTATTCCGAAAATGGCATTGTATGTCGAGGCCACATCAATGACCAACCATTTGACCATCAGGGTGGTATACCTCGCTTCTCCCTCTGGGACAACGCCCACAAACATGGCAGGTAGTTCGATGGACCCGAGGACATGCAATTTTTCTGGGCCTACTCCGTAAGTGGGGGTCTTGATAGGGATCATCTTGCTCATCTTTAGCTTTAGTCCTCTGTATGCTTCGACAAACAAGACATCTGCATTCGAGCCATTGTTGCAGAGGTCTCTTTTGACATTGATAGTCTCGATTCTTACTGTGATGACCAAAGAGTCGTAGTAAGGGAACCTCACTTCTGTGCCATTGGCTCTTTTGATCTTGGACGAAGATCCTCTGTAGTTCAAGGAAGCGATTTCCCTTGCTTTTCTTTTCCTTGGATTTGATCCCAGAGTTGTGGTGATGGTATTGATAACTCTTATACCTTGGCCCGAGGACTTCCTTCCTTTCCCCCTTCTATCTGAGTCATAGCTATCATCTTCTATCTTCTCCTTGCCTCGGGCATGCTTCTCCCCTTTGTCAGAGGGCATTTTCAAGTATTTGAAGATTTTAGATCTTTTAGATTCTCATTTCATGTTCATATTTATACAAACACATGATTTAATGGTGAATTAAAAAGCATGACATCTCATAAATATCACGCTCATTTCTACAAGAATATATAAGAGAAGATAGAACACACAGGAATACAATAAGTCCGAATTCTAAGTACCTTTCACCCTTGAAAAACTGTTTAAGGAATATTTAATTTCTTGCTCCAAAATGTAAGCTCCTTCCTCACTTGATCTTGATGTATTGCCTCATTGATTCCTTCTTAAGATGATGGCGGATGAAAGAAGAAGAAAAGGGCTTCCTTGATCACCAAGAATAGAGAAGAAGAAGATTTAAACCTAAATAAGCTCTAAGATATTAAACACACTCAAAATGATACTTTAAACCTAAAAAATCATTAAAATATCTAAAGTATGGAAAGAATAAATATAACAAATATCGACTTATCAAATTCCTCCACACTTAACTTTTTCTCATCCTCGAGTAAAACTTCAAATTAGTCTCTAAACATCATGAACAGAATCAATATGCATCAAAATCAACTAGCAAGAAACCCACCTTAAAAATGGAGTAACCAAACTTGCATCTCATAAGGATAATCACTCACTCTCATGCAGTGGCGAAGCCAAGAAGTTTTTTCCAAGGTGGCCGTTGATTTCTTCAAATATTATCATAAACAAAGTGATATGATCCAAGTAATTTAATGAAAGTATTTTGAATTAAATGAAAGTAATATATTTGAAGAGTACTAAAAATATAGACATTTGATTAAAAAAAAAACTTACAAATTAGAAGCTTTTAAAATTTGATAGATTTGGATTGAGAACTTGTTTAGAAGTTCCAACTTTGGAATAATTGTCAACTCTCAATATTTCTATGGCATCTTCCACATTTTTTTAAGCTTGATTACATCTACATTGATTTTCATTCACGAAATTAACAAATGAATTTCTTCTGCTTAATAAAAAGTTCAGCTGTTAATTCATGACAAATTGCAAAGTTCATGGGATTTTTTTTGGCTTTTTTCTATTTATTTTGTCATGAGTTATCACATTTTCAAATAAATTCAACTAACAAAACAAAACTAAACAAACTATAATTAGACACATTAAATGAGTAAGTTTCATTCTATATTTTCAATTTAGATGAAACAATTGTCAACATTAACCAATGAACCAGATTGGAGGCTGAGGTTGTCGTAGTGTCGGCGGACTGGGTTATAGAGGGAGAGGGACAGAGGGTGAGATGCTCGATGAGATTGAATCGATTCGTGAAGATTGTTTTATTTTCGTAAACTATTTTATTTTTGTAAATTATTTAAGGTGGGTGAGTTGAGTTCAATTAGTTGGATAGATCAATTTAGAGCAAAGTGGGTAAACAATTAAGTGATAATGGGTTGGATTGTTGGAATAGTAGTGGATTTAGTGAGTTGAAATTAATGGATTAAATTTTAAATAACAAGTAACATCCCTAATTATTCTAAATGTACACTACATACCCCTACATTTTAAAAAATCTCAGGGTGGCCACTGCCACCCCTGGCCAATGAACAGCTTCACCCCTGCTCTCATGTGTTTCAAGGGTAATTTGCCACTCAAATTCAATCCAAAGAATTGTTCTACCATAGGCTTGCATATATTCTACTTCTCCACCACTTAGATTAAAAACATACATGAATCATAAGGTCTTTTCACAGTTGTAATGAGGCTAGGGTCAAGGTAGGAAATATTTGGGATAGTGACTCATAAGGCATCAGACTAATAAAGCTAAAATTCATCGATCAAATCGATAATACTCCATCAAACATGAAGTATATCACTGCTCATAACCTAAGAATCATCACTTCACTGCAATAGTGCAAAATTTCATAAGATTCTTGAAGTAAACGATACAATACTTCAAAATGCAACATAGCTTCACACAAACTTTCACTACTTTTATTTTCCAATTCGTTCCTTGCAGCTCATATTTCTTCATTCTTCTTTACAACAGGACCATTGCCTATCATATTCCTCATTTTTTTTTCTTCAACACCTCCGTTTCCTTTCAACTTCTCTTTTTTTTTTTCCTTTTATTTTCCATTTCAAGCTTCAGTTTTCTACCCTTATTTTCAACATGAGTCATATTGGCTTCCTATTTACACCAGCCATACCTTAAACCTTTATACCCCCATACTTGCATCTTTATATACTTACACCTATTAATGATGAATTTAACTTTACTAGCTCAATGGCGTGGGTATAAACTTTGTTTTCCAGTTTTGGCTTGTAGTGTGGCTCATATGAAAAAAAAGGCTCATAAGCTCAAAGGGGCTAACAACAGATAATAATTATAGGTAGGCTTTTTGGCTCAAACGATTCATAAGAAAAAATGTCTTAATCATGTTCATGCCTGTATGTATCAATGTGACCTCAAAAAGAATCAATGCAATTTCTAGAGAAACAAATCCACGGAAGAATATCACTCAAGAAAGAAAATCAAGACTGATATAAATGTTTTAGTAAAATGGCTCAAAGTTTCACAATTTGGGGTTGTGCATTTGGTTACTACACTTCTAAAGAAAGTAGCTAAACCAATCAATTTCAAGCACATGTATTCAAATCATTTTTTTCTTTCAAAAGCATCAAAATCCACCTTTAAATTTTTGGAAATTCCAGCAAAACATAGCAGTTTTTAGATTTAAAATTCAGCAACATAGAACATATTTTTTATTTTTTATTTAAATTTAGCAACACAAAGCAGATTTTTTTTAATTCAGCAACACAAAGCAATTCCCTTCCCCACACTTAAATGTAACATTGTCCTCAATGTTCAGAATTAACCATAAAAGAGGAAAAGGAGAGATACTTCCCTGACAGGTGTTGCGACAGTGTTGGGCAGATTGAAAAGGAGACTTCAAATAACTGCCTTTAAAAGGAATTCTTCTCCAACTCCAAAAAATTAAATCCTATGAAAGAAAATTGGTTGTGAGAATTATAAAGGTAAAGACTTAAACTAATAAAACCAGAATTTCTTTTGAATGTAAAAGAAAAAGAAAAAGATCCTAATTATTGCGGGTTGCCTCCCGAGAGCGCCTTTCTTTATTGTATTTGGCTAGACAATATTTTCTACATCAACCAGGTATGTAAACAGGATCAACCAAATGAAATTCCTCCATGAAATTGGATATTTCAGCATTTTCTAAAAAAAGTTTAAGTCTATGACCATTTTACCTTAAAGATTTTGTTAGTCTCAATGCTCTGAATCTCAATAACACCCTGAGGAAATTTTTTAACAGCAACAAAAGATCCAATCCATCTGGATCTCAACTTACCTGGCATGAGCTTCAATCTTGAATTAAAAAGAAATAACTTTTGACCAACAACAAATTCCTTACGGTGGTGGAGTCACTTGTCATGAAGGTACTTTGTTCTATCTTTGTACATGCTGGCATTGTCATACGCCTCTAGCTGAATTTCCTCCAACTCTTGCAGCTGTAATTTTCTCTCAGTTCCAGCTTCTTTCAGGTCCAAGTTGCATTGTTTCATTGCCCAAAAAGCACGATGTTCAATTTCCATAGGTAAGTGACACATCTTGCCAAAAACTAACCGATATGGGGTCATTCCGATGGGAGTTTTGTAGGCTGTCCGGTAAGCCCAAAGTGCATCTTCCAAGCGTAAACTCCAATCCTTTCGGT
>JBBYHH010192899.1:0-13603 GCA_038382905.1 Daphne laureola | reverse complement strand
ATTTTATTTGCATATCATTATCCATGAAATATTTAGGTTGTATAAACTGCTAGTTCATCGCACGCTAACCCTTTTATGCAGGTCTTTTTAAAATAAAACCCGTGACCCCTTACCTACCCCCTTATTGAGTACCTCTCGAGGACTCACCCCCAATACATTAATATTTTTTAGGAAACCCTGGTAAAAGAGCCACAAAATAGATCCGCTTGGTCGTAATGAGAATCTTGGATACCAGAGGTATGAGACCGCTTGAAATATTGCAATGTTTATTTCAGGTATAGGGTTGTCTCGATTGGGATGTATAAGTGTGATTACTTATTTTAGTAAGTACGAATATGGTTTGACTAACATTTTGACTTTCATGTTTGTGATAGCAGCAGCAGCAGTATCTTGTATGATCGTCAGGGTCTTGATGACCCGATCACGCAAGCATACTGAGTATTCCATTACGGATTATTTTGGACTCTGTAGGCGTAGTATGCATGCGTAGTTAGACAACATTATTTATTTTGTTTATTTGTATATTTTTACTTTCTCGGGGAGTACTTGTCCAGTGCGATGGGCAAGGCTCTTTTCTGGTGCATCTGGTGTTGAGCGGAGCTCAACATTATATGTTATTTGGTCGCGTGATTTTTCATATAACCGCTAACGTGTTTTCAGTTGCAGTTTTAGGACGTTATTAGAGCACCTTAAAAACTTGAAACACATTAGACAATTAGAACTAAACCGCAAAGTTTAGTTAACCAAGTAGAAAAAAAAATTAGGGCCGGGTTTTGGGTCCGCAAAACCTTAGTTTAGTAACGTTCGACGTCGCCGCCATTGCCCACCACCATTTTCCAATCGCGCTTCCACACTTTGCGACTGGGTCGGGTGGTGGTGGTGACAAATTAAGTGTGAATTTACAAAGTGTCCTTTCAACACTTTCTCCCCTCTCGGCATCATCTTCTTGTCCGTTCTTCTTCTTCTTCTTGGTGTTCATGGAAGCCTTCTTCCTCTCCTTTCATCCACCATCATCCTAAGGAGAATTCAAGAAGGTGAATCATCATCAAACAAGGAAGGAGCTTACGTTTAAGGAGCAAGGAATTATATATTCCTTAAGCTATTTTTCCAAGGGTGAAAGGTACTTGTTATTTTGGCTTCATCTTGTTCTTTTTGTGATATATATTTCATGTATATTCTTGTATAAATTGTGCATGACATTATGAGATATCATGTCTCTAAATCTTCGATCAGAATTCGTATGATCATGAACATGTAATTGAGAATCTTAAAGGTCTTAAATCTTCAATTATTTTGGTAAGTGTAGGGTATAACTACTTTATGATAAATCACTTGTATTTTCAATTATTTTTGTTTTGCAGGCGTAGCTTATGTTTGAGTGAGTTCTAGTAATAGTTTCTAAATCTTCTTAAACTACTGTATGAATGATAGAAGACTGTGCTACTGAAAGTATGAGATAATTGACTATTGAAAGGTTACTGACTGATAACTAAAACTCCATGATTGATGAGCAATGACTTGAGTGATTGAATGATTGCAAAACTAATGAAAGTAGCTATTGAACTTGATTTATGAAATGTTTGATCATTGAAGGAATGATTAAGTGAAACTGTTGAGTGAAAACCCGAAGATACATTGTTAAGACTGTTGATGACTGAATTGTAAGATGAATGATTGATGACTATTATGCTCGGATTGCTGACTGATTAATAAGAGGCTATTGTTTGTCGATGATGAGAAACTGTTGATTAACAACCGAGCCTAAATGAGTGGTAATTAATGGTTAGAGATGTATTATTGGAATGAAGCTGTTAAGAGAAACCCTTAGTTGCTGATTATGTAGAAGTATTGATAAATGATGAATGTAGTTGTAGGTGAAGACCCAAAAATGACCAAGAAGGGGTGAATTGGATTTAAAACAGACTCAAAACTTTTTTAGTTCTGAAACCAAAATCCTTGAAACCCATGATCAACATGTTGATAATACAGAGTTGAAAACACTTGCAGCAGCAAGGTATCAAGGCGTTGATGAATTGTACTGATAATAAATGCAGGCAGAATGAAGGACACAAAGATTTATAGAGATTCGATGCAATTTGACCTACGTCCTCTCCTGAAGAGACACTCAAGAATTTCTCCACTATAACTGAGGCCTGATACACAAGGCTTATACAGAGGTTTTTGACACACTGGACTTCATTTTCTTGACTAACAAGACTTTCATTTGCCTGACTAACAGGACTTTCACCAATGCCCGACACACAGGACTTTACAAATCCCTGACTAACAGGACTTTCTCAATGGTTGCCTGACATATAAGACTTTATGCCAAACTACCTGACTAACATGACTTTGAATGATGACAGTAAACTGTGATCAACGCGTTGATAGAACAGACTGTCAACCTTTCTCTTCCTTGAGAAGTTTCACTTGATCAGTGATGTAGAGTAGTTCTACCAACACCAATTAGTGAAGTTGATAAATATAAGTGCAAAAGATTAAGCCTTTTATAAGAATAGATGTAAAAGCAGGCTTCTCTATAAGATAACTCTCTGTAATAGAAACGTTGTTGATGATGATCTTCTAGAGGCTTGCATCTTTGTGAATGTAGGCTTGAGAGTATTTTATTATCTCTGTGAGTGAGTAGGAGATGAAGAAGATTTAAGCTCTGTATCGTATGTCCGATTCTGCGTCTGTGTTAGTTGTGTTGTTCTTCTTCTCTTCTTCTTTTATATGCTCCAGGATGATTGCAAATGGGCAGAAGCATCCTGAGATCCTCTAGTAGCTCTTGCACTCAAATTCTTTCCTTTTGTGCGCTTTTTGAATGTTGGCTGATTGATTTTTATTCGTTGCAGATCTTTGAAAGTCTCTGTCATCTTTCATCAACGCGTTGATAAAGATTGGCTTCAACAATTTGATGGATTTTCTTCTTCAATCTTGATCAGTTTTGAGAGCTTCAATCTTGTATAGTTTCTCTCATAATTGTAGCTCAGTATTGGAGTTGATGGCTTCATCTTTGACTGCTCTATGGCTTGTAAAACTTAAAGTTTGTATCTTGAGCAACTGGCCATCAACACATTGATGCATGCTACAACACACGCTTATGAGATTTCTTTCCTTTTGTGATCTGATTGCATATTTGTCTTCCATATTCATCACGATCTGGTCTGATTTCCACCTGATTGTTTCCATAAACTTTGTGTTTGACATGCATCCTTGAATTTCGCATGAATGTGTTTAAGAAACAAGTCCACATTAATCAAGAATTTGGATTTAAATGTACAGATGCTGAAATATTCATCACTATCCAAATAACACATAATTTCTTGTTATTTGAATAATTTGCAATTGTATCCCAACAAAATTGAGCTTCCAAACCAAGAACTATTAATCTCGGTCAAGACCTTGAATTTATCAAAACTTTACAAATAGTTCATTAAGGTTTTGGAGTTATCAAAACAAGTGGTAAGAGGCAACAAAGTCAACAATCTTCCCTTTTTTTATGATGATAAAACACTTCAAGAAGTTTTGATAACCCATTTTGAAAACAGTTTTATCAACCTATTTTAGAGAGTATATGCTCCCTATTGGGATGAGCTTTGGAAAAGTTCTTTGTAAAAAACAAAATATATTCTCCCTTTAGAACATATTCTCCCCCTTAGGAAAATAGTTTTTGAAAACATTGGGATATAAGTTGGATTTTATCAAAAAGATTAAGCTACCCCTTACTTCTTGAACATATTTCTCCCCCTTTTTATTATCAGTCAAAAGGTACAAATAAAGAGAACACATGCATGACATGTAAGTGAGACTAAATGTATTACTGAGTTCTCATCAAAGCGTTGATATTTCTCTCATCAACGTGTTGATAATCACCAAGTGATACAAGTAGTAACCTTGTGACATTGAACACATACAGATTAGAGATATGAATACATAATCTGATGTTCACATGAATGAGTATTCTCTGAATTCACATAATATGGATATGATTAACTTATTCTCTGAATTATATGAAGCATGAATTAGATTCTACTTAGAGCATTCAGATACCAATGCGATTCTTCATTTTCACTTTCACTTGATGCTTATACTAGAACATATTGAATGAGCATGAATATGTGAAGTTGTAGTCGATATTGAGCATCATGAGCATGGATACAGATTACTGCTTTTAGACATATAATATTTAATCCAAGTGAATTACTAAGCATGTATCTCTGAAATGGGTTGACAGGTTGTGCATACACTGACATGCTTGAATGTATAAAAGAAAATGTTGGGAAACCCAACTTTTTTATCAAAACATGATATCAACAAAGTCAATGCACGAGTCAATGCAAATTCTGCAGAATCTTGTTATCAACACGTTGATAGAGTAACTATCAACCTGTTGATCAACTTGTTGAACATAAAACAATAAACAGTTTAAACAAAGATTGATATGTACGAGCCAAATATGATATATATATATATATATATATATATATTAAGCATAACCAAAATGAGGTTGAAAACTTCAACCACATGTTAGTGTAGCATAGGGAATACCCATGCAATATAGAGAAATTAAAAAATATCCCAATATTACAACCCATTAGAAAAAAAACTAAAAAAGACTAGAAAGGGTTCAAGCTTCAGATTTGGTGAAGGAGGGTCTGATTCAATATCTCCAGAGTCTTGTTTAGGGACTTCCTTCTTCCTCTTCTATGCTGCATCCATTGTTGATTGTACTGCTGCTTGATACTTCACCATGTTTCTGACCCAACTGCCCTTTTCCTTCTTGAAGACACCTTTTTTCAGCATGTGATCAGGTAAGAACAACTCACAACCAAAGCTTACTAGTTTGTCTTCTTCCTGGACTACTCCAGCTCTAGTTAGAAGTTCAGAGATCAAGGCTAGGTAGGGTAGATGCTTTCTTCCTTTCTTGGGAGTAGCAACTGATTTCATGTGTTGTAGCACCCTTTGAGTGAAGTCAACACTCAATCCTTGGATGATTCTGTATATCAGGGTCAGATCTCTCCATGTCACATTATGGGTTTACTTCTTGCGAATGAGAACATAAGTGATAACCCATTGGAGTATCCTGTGACTTAGCTCTGTGAAGAGTCCAGGGGAGTATTGGCCTAACAGGAGTAGTTCTTGCTCAACAATCTTAGGGAATAAGAACTTCTAAGCTCTTCGAGGAAGATCTTGGTCCTTCTCTTCATCCTATGAGTTCTCAATCCTCATGGCTTCTATGACTTGAACCTTGACACTCACATATTTTCGGGGTGTTTAAGACATAATTCTCATCATTTATGCCTATTTTTTCATGACTTAGATGCATTTTATCTATATTGTTTATCTCTTGCAGGATGCACATCTTTGAGGTAAAATTGCACTTAGAAGAGTATAAATTGGAGGCTTGGGATGGAGATTAGCAAATCTCGGAGCATCGAAGATCATCCCGAGATATATTAGAGAATTGGAGTCCAAGAGAAGAGTTGAGAGGGCCAAAATGCACATTTTGCAAAGTGAGAGCCAAATCCGAGGATAAGAGGCGCCACTTCAAGGATTGCACAAGGCATGACTTTAGAGCCTCAAATAGGCGCCTCCTAATTGCCCAGGCGGCAGTTTTGGCGCCTCCAAAGCGCAAGTTCATCCGCCTAAAGCAACCCAGGCACAACTTCAGGCGCCTCTCATTCTCAGCAACAGAACCCCAACTTCAAATGATCATATCTCCCTCATTTGAGCACCAAATTAGATGATTCAAACGTCTAAATTAAATTTCAGGAAGAGAGATTTCTAACAAGACCAATGTTAGATCAGTTGGTTATCTGTAGCATCCTGTAAAGCGTTTGCAAGAACATCTGTCAAAGCTGATGAATTCTAAGGCGGAAAACCGGTGCCTCATAGTCACGCCTCGAATTTTCTCTCTCCAGACGGTTTTGCATTCTTATCTAAATTTTGGGTTAGTTAAAGACTAGTTTACCCCTGTTTTAGATGCCTAGCATGACCAAAGTGTTTAGGGGCTTTGAGGACATTTGAGAATTACTATATATATGTGTTAGGGTCATTCCATTTAGTAGGTTAGAATAGTTACGAATTTGAGAGTGTTTTTGGGAGCTCTTCCATAGGAGATCATGGGTTTTTCCCATGTTCAAACATTTCCATGGGAGATCATGGGTTTCCATATACTTCAACTTCAACAGTTTATCTACGAAAACCTATGAATTTAGATAAGAAACAAGTCCACATTAATCAAGAATTTGGATCAAAATCAAGTATATGCAGAGATATGTAATTGTGTTTTTATAACACATGAATTCTTGTACTTTTGAGTACTTTGCACTTTAATCCCATGATTTTTTATCTTAACAACCAAGAAATAATAATCTTGGTGAAGACACTAAGTTTATCAAAACTTTGCAAAATGGTCCTTAAGGTTTTAGAGTCATCTAAACAAATGGTTAGAGACAATAAAGTCAACAATCTCCCCCTCTTTGATGATGACAAAACACTTCAAGAAGTTTTGATAACCCTTTAAAAATGATGTTTGAGAAAGGTCTGATAGTTGAGTATATGTTCCCCTTAGGATGAGCTTTGAAAAAACCTTTTCAAAATCTTGAATACATTCTCCCATTAGAAAGTATTCTCCCCCTTAGAAAAATAGATTTGGAAAATGAGAATGGGATCTTAGTTTCATTGTATCAACCGAGACAAGCTCCCCCTTACTTCTTCAACAAATTTCTCCCCTTTTTGTCATCATAAAAAAGGTACAAGCCAGATGAGTGCATATGTAAGATGTGTAAGTGGAACTAAATGTATTACTAAGTTTTCATCAACGTGTTGATATTCCTCTTATCAACGTGTTGATAAACACTAAGTGATACAGATAGTATCCTTGTGTTATAAACGACACTTGTGAAGCATGAATCAAGAATGAGCAGTTGAATATATCTTCATGTATAACCATGCTCAAAATTAAAGTTATCAACTCATTTTTACAACTGATGCATATCATATATGAGAGAATTGAAGTGATCAACTCATTCAACATAGGTAAGAGATATGTGATGCACATAATTGAAGTTATCAATTCATCAATCATAGATATATGATATGTCATGCTCAGAATTAGAGTGATCAACTCATTAATCAGGCATGTATCTCATGTATCGGAGCAACATTGATCAACACATGTATATCTACTCAGAATAATGCATGAACATGTGTATAACAGGGTAGTTGTAGTATTCAGATGAATGTCCTTTTGATAGTTGATTTTTAACCTATGTGATTTACTAAAAATGTTCCTTTTGAAGGGGTTTTTAGATCATGCGTATTATGACATGATTGAATGTATAAAGAAAAGGTTTTTGGACCCCAACCTTACAACAAAAAAATAAAGGCAACAAAGTCAATGCATCAGTCAAAGTAAATTCCACAGATAACAGTTATTAATGTGTTGATGAGATGAGTATCAACGTGTTGATTAACAGATAGAACACAATTATTAAACAGAAACATGAGCAATGAGATTAAGTGATATTTATATATAATAGCCGACAAAATTTGGTTGTTATAAACAACCTAATGTTGTGCCTTTGATTAAACCAGGTACTAAAATAAAATAGAAATAACCTAGAAGGCTTAGTCTTTAGTCTAGACTAGAAATAACTAAGAGTTGTAACTTTTCCTAGGTTTCTCCATTGGCTTCTTTCAGAGAGAGAGATCAGTGTGAAGTTTTAGGCTTAGGTTTGGCTCTGGTTGATCAAACTGAGTGACTTTAATAGAGACCTTGGCCTTGAGGGCTTCATTCTCAAAGACTTGAATGATTTCACTAGGGTCCTTATCCTCTTGCTTCTTTTATTTTTTCTGTACTAGTGACTCTTCATCCTGAGGTCTGGTTCTTTTTTTAGTTGACTTATTCACTTTTGTTCCTCAGTGAGAGGACATAAATTGTCACAAATTTCCTCAACAGAAAACACTTGGTCTTGTATCTCCTTCATGGGTCCTAGAATGCCTGGGACATACTTTAACTTTTCTCGTGCAGAGGTTACTTCTAGCTCATAGAAGTATTTTTCTTCTTCATTAATGGCTTCTAGCTCTTCTCTGCATGTTGAGGGGCGAGGGAAGAACTCATCCAACAGTTCTTATGTGCAGAGTGATCAGTTTACAAACACGCACACTTTTCCATGATGTTTAAGGTAGTAAATGCATCATTTGTGATTCATTATCATTACTTTTATGCACTTTACTTGCAATTCTCATATTTTGTAAGTGCAACATGCGGAGGTGCAAAAATGAGTCAATTGAGGACAAAAAGAAGGTTTGGGATGAAGTTTCAGAAGTTATGGAGTATTCAAGACCATCTCGGACTACATTGGAGAGTTGGTGATCAAGACAAGAGCTGGAGAGGGCCAAAATGCATATTTTGGAAGGTTGAAGAGCCAAAATGGGGGAAGGTTGGTGCCACTTCAAGGTGCTAGTTTGGTGCCTCAAAGTGGCGCCACATGAAGACCAAGCGTTGGTTTTGACCCTCCAAGGCATGATAAATGGTGCCACCAAGGAGACCAGGCGTAGGTGCAGGCGATCGTTATCGCGCCACCAAGGAGACCAGACACCAATTATGGTGCCTCCAAGGCACCACTTCTGGCGCCTCTTGTTGACCCAGGCGCAAGTCTAGGGTACATGAAGCAGGTGCAAGTTTGGATCCCTCACAAGGCGTAGCGCCAGTACCAGGCATTGGTATGTCGCCTCCAGCTAGTACCTGGTACCCTCTCTCTCCTGGCGCTTACTCGTCCTTATCTGAATTATTTAGCTACTTTGGACCATTTTCACCCTTCTAATGTAGTGTTTGTCACCACCCCCTCCGTACATGACCCGGCAGAAGCGGATATGAGGCTGGAAGGGCAGCGGCAACGGTCACTTTACCTTTTCTTACGCAGCCAGTACGATGGGTTGATTCCATAACCCGGTCCCTGGTTCATAATCCTTCATACAGAATAGTTTCATAGTTCCCAGTTAGACCACCTGTCAGTCAAATATTTATAGAAAATTCCACAGGCATCCAAATTAAGTTCCATAAATTTTTCTGGAAACTAGACACAGGACTACAACCACATAAAATTTCATAATTTTTGGCTGAGCCAAATGGTACAGTTTAATCAGAAAAGATAGCCCAAAATTGCAGTTTTCTGAATTCCGGCAGCACTTCATTTCTTTCCTGCAATTCAGACATTTATAACAATATACAATTATACTGAGCTCAGCTCAGACCAGATACTCCGAAAGGAAGCTGCCCCCGGCAAGCTTTCCCCGATAAAATAACATACAAGCATACAACATCCATAGCATGTAATCCATATCCATATATAAACATCACCATCATAAAAAACCATCAACTGTGTATCATTCATACATGCATAAAAAATGCGATGGTTTAAGCTATATGTACAATGCAAACTAATACTACAGAGCTGACTTATGATACTTTTCACCTACTTTGAATCAGATAGTCGGTTGAGCAAACACCAACTATCCGGCCTGACACTATTGCGGCTGCTGTTGTAGCTACATACCAAAACATGTGGTAAACCATTAGAATCTGTACTACAATCCATTTCTGGAAATCAGTTTTGTACTCAATATCATTATCTGTAACATTCATTTGGTTTTCTACTAGAAACTCCCCTATCTGTACATTTCATTAACAATACATAGGAGCAAACGTCAGTACCTCGAAATCAAAATACAATATGGCCTAGCGGAGTCTCAGTCCGTGGCCCTAGATCCCGATGCTCCTGAAATTGGGAGATATAAGGTGTGAGTTCCGGGGAGAACTCAGTAAGGGGTTATGCAGAAGTAAAGGGGGAAAAAATCTTCGTTCGTTGCCTCCAATGACAATGTTAGCATGACGGTATGCAGTATACAATATATATAATCATGCAAATGATATGCAATGCATATTCCATTCAATCATTCTTTCATTCACGACAGCCCCCGGTAGTTGTTTCATAACCCCGGAGCTCTATAGTGGCGCGTAGTACTAGCGCGGGGCATACGGTCCCCGTATACCGTCATCATCAGGTCTACCGCCATAATCACGCAGGTCGTGATACCAGGACCTGGCACATCATCTCTCATCAATCATCATGTTCAACGGAATGGTCACTTATAACGTGACTCCGGACCTGGAACGTCAATCATCAATCATCAATCATCAATCATCAATCATCAATCATCAATCATCAATCATCAATCATCAATCATCAATCATTAATCATCAATCATCAATCATCAGTCATCAGGTCTACCGTGGTAATCACACAGGTCATGATATCGGGACCTGGGACATCAGCGTAGATCGTTATATGACCGCAATGCATCATCATCATAGGAACCTGTAGTCCCACTTCAGTGTACCTACAAGCCTTTACCTCTACCTTGGAACTAGACTCGGGATTCACTGGGCCCTACCCTCAGCCTGAGAGCTAGTTTCAACCAACCTATATACCATACATGGGTAGTATTACGTATATAAGAAGGTTGAGCCCTTAACTGTAAACAGTCAGTGCTTGTCTATCTGTGCTTTCCATTCAGTCACTATTCATCCGTTATTGTTCAAGCCGTTCATGTTGCTCTGAACAATCATACAGTTCATCATAATCATTTTACATTACTTTCATAACTTTTCCTCATAATCAACATTCTGCCCAGAATACTAATTTGGCAGTTTCTTATCTGTTACCAGTGAGATTTCATACATAAGTAATATACCTAAGTATATCACGCTCCGTCCTTTAACAATGCATTTTTTGTAACAGTTCATCAATATATTCTGTGTTGAACATTTTAGCCCATATCTTTAAAATAGGCTAAACCATTTTCGATTCCTTTATAATTTCATATTCATGCATCTCTATCCATTTCTCAGTTATTCGTACATTCAAAGTTCAATTTCCGTCATTATTCAACAGTTTACCATTTTTGCCCGTTATTGAACCTAATCCATATCTCTATCATGGGAATTGATTCGTAACTCATTCCAAGAACTAAAGTTGCTTAGAATCATCATATAAACATAATTGAAGCATGAAAACATCAGAATCAGACACTTCAATTCTACACCAATTCCTTTGAACATTGTCTTAGCTCTATGATTAAGCAATAATTGGACATGAGTCCAAGTGTTAATGTTGCTCTAAATCCATCCAAAAATAAAAATTAGGCATCAATTTATCCTTCCCTTAATTTTCGTTCATCAACCTCCAAGAACCCTAGATTCCAATTCTTTCAATTCATCATGTACGGATGGTTCAAAGGTTGTTTCTAGCTCTAATTCATCATTACAAGATACTAACATCTTCAATTTGCAAAGGATTGGAGGAATTTCCTCAGCCATGAAGAGTAGCCAATTTTGCCCCAATTCCGGATTTCATCGATTTTGATGTTCTTGGAGCTCGATTCTTGTTGTAATGTTGTTTCTACAACGATTCCCTCATGATTTCACTTCTACCTTGAGCTTGGGGGCTTAGAATCGGATGTGGGATGGAGAGGTTTTCATTTCTAGAGTGATAGAATAGAGAAGGCAAGATGAAGAAGAATGAAGAACAGATCACGTGTAGCCTCTTTAACATTTCTGTGTTGCTCGGCATGACCCCGATGTGATCCATCATGTCGTGGACTCCTCAACTGGTCAGCTGCCCATTTTTTCACTCCCTGGTGTGATAATCACGCCTTGATCATGCAAGGAGCCTCCAAAATCGTTAGCTGGCCATTTTCCTCCTTCCTAGCGCCATACATCACGCCCCCATCACGCCTTCATCACACCGGGAGCTCCAAAATTGCTCTTCCCTCCATTTTTTCTCCCGTATCGATCCGAGGTGATTCTTACCTCATTCCATGGGGAAAACTATACCTTATAACCTCCCAACACATGACATTTCATCCATTAAACCTTAACATACCTTACTTACTTAAAATTCATATTTCCTTGTACCTTGACCGTGGGAACCGAGTTCCTGTGCCGTAAAGTTGCCATCATAGCTTGGTGGCTGTAACATTCTCCCCCGACATAAGACTCTTGGTCCTCCAAGAGTACTTTCAGTCTTTCATATTCCTGGGGGTACCAGTTCATCATTTCCTTTTCAGTTTCCCGAGTTACTTCTCATTTAGAGTGGTGTGACCATTGCACTTCAACAACCAGAATCAACTTGTTCTTGTGCTTCTGTATATCTTTAACCAGTAAGGCAATCTGTATTTCTGTTCCACCTGTAACACTTCCACAGGTATGGTTTGAATCGAATTCAAGAATGCACTTCTTCATTATACTTACATGGAATGCATCATGTACAGTAAGCATATTCGGTGACAAAGCTAGTTGGTAATGTCACCACCACCCTCGTTCTTGGCGCTATGGTTGCGTAAGCGGAAGTCTGAATCGGGGGACCGGGCGGTGGTCAGTGATACGGAAAACTTAACTTGATTTGGCTGTCCGAAAACCCAACCCTAAAAACTTCTTTCCTAAACTGCAGTGGAAAATCGCGCAAACAGATAATATAAAGATATAGTGTTGAGCTCAGCTCAACCCAGATGCACCAGAAAGGATTCTCGCCCACTTGGTTGGGCAAGAAACCCCCGAGAAAATAAAGTATACAAAATTATAGATCAGAACATAATGGATCGTGTAATGAATACCTATATGCATCTTATGCCTACAGAGCCCGGATATACCATACTATACTGCTGGTGCTGCTATTTATAACAAACAGAAACATTAAACCGTTAGTCGAGAAATAATCGTTCTTAAGAAGAAAATAAACAGACCAGTAAATAAAACTCATCCCAGACTAACCCCAGAAATACAATACTCTATCAGGGAGCCTTATACCTTAAAACCAAAACCTATAGAATGACCCAATAGAACTATTTTGCGGTCGACAGACAGATGCTCTTGAAAAGTATAAGTTTATTGCGGGTGAGTCCTTGGGAGGAACCCAGTAAGGGGGTAGGCACAGATAACGGGGGAAAAACTTTAAAAACATTTGTACTGCAGAAAAGGTTAGTATGCAGTGAAACTAGCAGATAATACAGCCCTAGATGTGTCAGAAATATGATATGCATATGATATGATGCTCAGAAGTCCCGTCAGACCTGTTTGGTACATCCCATACAAGAGGTCCCCGACCTCGGTGGAACCCAATAAGACAGCCCCCTACGGCAGCTTGTTAAGCTCATGCCGGTCAGGGTTTAAATTCGCATGGTACCAGAGAGGGGTGTACGGCCCCTAACTGTCAACGTCACCTCATGACAACCAACCAAACAAAGAGAAAACTGATCCGTCATCGATCGCCGATAAGTCTAAACCGATATGGTATAAGTCCAAAAAACCAAAAAAACCCTGCATACCGTTACCCGACCATCTGACTAGCCTCGGGTGTCACTGGGCCCCACCCTTGACCCGAGTACTAGCCCTTAACTAGCCTAATACGCATGATGATAAATCTACATTGCATATTAATAAAGTTAAACCCCTTACATGACGGATGACAGAAAAGCGGTAGATCCCCGACAGGTGAATCCTTCCCGCTACCAGAACTTGACTCTAAAATAAACA
>JBBYHH010192678.1:0-13604 GCA_038382905.1 Daphne laureola | reverse complement strand
TGTTTGCTACACTAGACACTAAGATCTTAGGATTTGAGCATATCAAAAGCATGTATGAGAATGATCCTGATTTTGGTGTGGTTTACAAAGATTGTATGCATGTGGGTGTTGGTCTTTTCTACTTATTTGATGGATATCTCTTCAGGTCTAACAAGTTGTGAATTCCTAGGAGTTCCATGAGGGAACTTTTGATACAGGAAGCTCACGGTGGAGGCTTAATGGGGAACTTTGGAGTGCCAAAGACACTTGAAGCCGTGAAGGAGCACTTATTTTGGCCATACTTGAAGAAATATGTTGAGAAGGTGTGCCACCAATGTGTCACTTGTCAAAGAGACAAGTCCAAGAAGAAGCCACATGTGTTGTATACTCCTTTACCTACTCCTTGCATGCCATGGGTAGACATTATCATGGATTTCATTTTAGGCTTGCCTATCACTAGTAAGGGACATGACTCAATTTTTGTGGTAGTGGATAGGTTCTAAAAAATGGCTCATTTCATACCTTGCAAAAAAAATTAATGATGCTAAGCATGTGCCTAATTTATTCTTTAGTGAGGTTATCAAGTACCATGGTTTGCCTAGGAAAATATTAAGTGATAGGGACTCCAAGTTCCTAAGTTACTTTTGGAGGGTGCTATGGTCTATGTTAGGAACTAAATTGTTGTTCTCTACTCGTAGTCAGCCCCAAACTGATGGTCAAACTGAGGTACCAAATAGGACCTTAGTCACTATCCTTAGGACTTTGCTTAAGAAAAATCTGAAAGAATGCGAGTAATGCCTACCACATGTAGAATTTGCATACAATAGGAGCTTTCATTCTACTGCTTTCTAAAGTCCTTTTGAAGTGGTTTATGGTTTTAAACCCCTTACCCCCTGGATATGATTGCACTTCCTCTTTTGGATGTAGTTGATATTGTAGGAGAGAAGAAAGCACAAAAGATGAAAGAACTGCATGAGAAGGTGCATCATCAAATTGAGAGAGCAAATGAGGCCTATGCAAGATATACCAACAAAGCAAGAAGGTCCATCAAGTTTGAAGAAGGAGATTGGGTTTGGTTGCACTTAAGGAAGGAAAGATTCCCTTAAACAAGGAAGAACAAGCTTAGCCCAAGAGGAAATGGCCCTTTTCAGATTATGGAAAAAACTGGGGAAAATTCTTACATCCTTGATCTCCTAGAAGATGGTTCCTATAATGTGCATTGTAGTTTTAATGTTTGTGACTTGTCCCCTTTTGCAGGTGAAGAAGAACATGAGGTGAATATGAGAACGGATTCAATTAAAGAGGGAGAGGATGATGAGGACATAACCCCAATGCAAGTCAAGGAACTTCCCAAGAAAGCAAGTGGTCCACTTCAAGGTCTAGGAGGACCTATGACAAGAGCCAAGGCCAGAAGATCAAAGGAGTGTCTCAATGCATTCATGAAGACTATGGCCGATAAGAAAGCTCAAGTGGAAGATTCACAAGTCTTGGACCTCAAGCTGGAGATCATGGGAATCAAGCCTGAAGAAGGATGCAAGAATACCTCACTTGGCACCATCAACATCTGCACCATACTTGGAGAAGAAGGCAGCCTAATCCCGGCCACTGAAGAGCCACTAAAAGAATGACTTTTCCAACAAGTCACCAAAAGTACAGCAAAGTGGTACTCTACTTAAAGGGCCAGACAAGAGGATTTGGAAAATGCTCACTTTGGTCCTTGGAGAGCTTGGAATAGGCTTGGGAGGCATCAACAATATAAAGAGACCATCTTGGACCACATGACATCATCCTCTTAGCATCTTACAAGACAAGCCCAAATGGTCCCCAATGGCCCTCTACACCCATTTAATGGCTTGTTCCCCTCTCCTAACTCTCAAAAACAGATCCTTCCTCTCTTGGTTAAGAGTTGCCTTCACTTTATATCACTTAGTTAAAAACTTTCACTTAAGACTATTTTTGGTGTAAGACTTAATTAGCTTAGCTTAATCTAGTTTAGGTCACTTTCAATGCAGGGATCCCTAAACGCATATTCTCTAGAATATTAGGGTTTCCACCAAGAGGAGGGGGAAGCCTTAGTGCTTATAAATACCTCCCTCTACTTCATTTGTAACCTAGAACTCATTTTATGAAACATTTCTTCAAAGTAAGGTAAGTGTTTTAGGGTTCTCACTTCTTCTTCCTCCATTTCAGCCCTTAAGGCTCTTCTTTGATCTTTGAGAATCATACTTATGGTTTCCTCTCACACCATTGAGTTAAGGTCCTTGTTCCATTCTTTATCACTCGCCATTACTTGAAGAAATCTCTATCTCTATAGTTGTATTTCTTCAAGTTAGGCAACATCACTTCCACCAATTATCAAAACTTATGATCCATGATAGTACATACCTAGAATAAGGTTGTTATAAAGGGCTGGATTGATGGAAAATGAAAGGAGAACCTACGAAGAACAAGAGAGATAATTTGTGCACTTCAATCTTGTAAAATGGGTTCTGACCTTCCACATGTGTTGGTAGAGGCTCATATACCCTAGAAGCCTCCCAACCATTCAAAATTACAAGTGTTAAGAGTTAAAATAAGAAACTCCCCTAGGTGTTAGGACCTAATAGACCTTCTACTAGAGAATTAGGCCCTAAACTAGCTTGTTAGGCTAAATAGTCTAGTTTAAGCTACTAACACATTCCATATTATTTTGAATCAGAAAAAGGGTTGGTAAACATTCAAAAAGAGGTCTGGATGTTTGCCTAAGTATAAGGATTCATTGGGGGTTAGTAGTCACATGTTGGAGAAGAAAATTGGCAAGTATTCTGGTAGGGGACCACAGTGAAAGTGACATTTTCACCAACTTCAAATGCTTGCACAATCTTCAATTCTTCTCTAACTGGGATGAAACCACCATAATTATATTCCTCTACTCAAGACCTTTAAAATTCATACTCATTTTCCCATATTTAGAGCACTTTGGTCTAGTTCCCCTAAAGTACCCCTAAAATGCCTAACTATGGAGCATTGTGGTGCTTCTTGACTTGGTTGTTGCTTGAGCCATGTAATTGTCCCTTCTTTTCTTACTCTAGGGCTCTCCTCATCTAGTTGCATCCCTATAATTTGCAGCTTGATCCCTAAGGCTTGACATTCCTCATAGTGCTCTTCCTTGGCCGCCAAGGTACCCATAAAGTGACTAAGGCACTCTTAAGCTTTCTTTGCCCTAGCTCTTGTCATGGGCCCTCCCAAGCCTTGAAGTGGGTGAAACTCTAACTTGAGGAGATTCATTGGTGACCTTGAAGGATGGTGAAAACAAAGGGCATTGGGCACTAGCACTTGGCACCAAGGGTGGTGGCATCGGTTGTGTAGTGCTCCTAGCACCCGAGGCTTGGTGTGTGATGTCACTCCCCTTTCCTTCACTTGAACTTAGCTTGAGGTGATCTTGAGCTACTGAACTTGAGCTTGAAGTGGTGGGAATGCATGTGGGCTTGACTTATTCCATGATTTGTTGAAAGGTGTTTGCCCCTTGACTTGTGCTTCTAGGTGCACCTCTTCCTTCTTCATCATGCCTTGGTGTATCTTAGGTCGGATCAGGTAGGTTCTAAGTGGTTGGCCAACAAGTTCTTCAAAGATCATAGAGATGACCCTAGGATACGGTTAAAGGCATTCAAAGATCTGGTGAAGAAGGAAGATAAGGTTGGAATCACAAGGTACATGGTAAAGCAAACAAAACGGGAATTTAGGGACAACTCTAAGGGTAATAATGAGTATGTGTACACTTTACTCAAAGACTATGTTTCCGAGTTGTTAAGAACCAATCCAGGGAGTACAGTTATATGTGACACTTATCCCACACAAGATGGATTGACCGAGACGTTCAAGAGGTTGTATGTGTGTTTTGATGCATGTAAAAGAGGATACTTAGAAGGGTGTGGGAAGGTGGTTCAAGTTGATGGTTGTTCTTTAAGACATCAACTAAATGACATACTCTAACTACTATTGGCCGGAATCCTAATGATAAAATGTTCCCTATATCATAAGCAGTGGTTGCAATTGAGAATAAAGAATCATGGCTTTGGTTTGTGGAACTACTTAAGGGTGACTTTGAGTTACTTGATGGCCAATCATGGGTGCTGATATCTGATCAACAAAAGGTGTGTCTGGCTTTATATGATTAATGTTAAATTTTGTTAATGATCTTGATATGATGTTAATACATGATGAGAATATGTAATTTTGTTAATGATCTTTATATCATGTTAATGATCTTTAAATGATGTTAATACATGTGAAATTTTGTTAATGAAAATTTGTTCTAAACTTCTGTAAATATGTTTTTATAGGGTTTGGATGTTCCAATCCATTCACCTCTACCCAAAATTAAGCATCGTTATTGTGCAAGACATATCTCTGCTAATTGGTAAAAAAGATACCCGAGAGATGTCATGAAGGGACTTTTCTGGAGGTGTGCAGATAGCACATCTGAGAGGCATTTGTAGGTGCACTTAAGGGAGTTAATGCATATCCAGGTGGTAAGGACGTACTACTTATAAAGGATCCTTGTGGTTGGGTGAAGGCATTCTTCAATAGAGAGGTGAAGTGTGATGCAAACTAGAATAACCTTTATGAAGCTTTAAATAGGGTTGGTGTGGTGTTACTAACTAGATAGAAGCATATCAACTCATTATGTGAAGATATCAGGAAGCATCTAATTAGGAGATTTTGTGAGAAAAGACAGATTTGTAGTAAATGACATGGTGACTATGGCCATGTTATTTTGCACAGGTTGGATGAAAACACCAAATTATATTATGAATAGTCTATCACTTTTAATGGTGCAAGGGGATATGAGGTGCAACGAGCCATTGAACAACTTATTGTAAGGTTGGATGAAAGAACTTGTACATGGTAGGTAGGATGTAACTAGTATCCATTGTGAGCATGCGGCTTGTGTTGACTTTCTTGTCTCCTACCACTTATTTTGATGATTCCAAAACCTTGATGACCAATTTACAAAGTTTTGATAAAATAAGTGTCTTGACCAAGATTACTAGTTCTTGGTTTGGAAGCTAAAAAATGTTGGGATTAAAATTCAAAATATTCAAAAGTATAAGAAATCATGTGTTATTTGGTTTATATTGAATATTACGACATACATGTATTTTGATCCAAATTCATGATTAATGTGGACTTATTTCTTAGCCATATTCATAGGAAATAGAACATTACATGTTAAATAAAAAGTATATGGAAAGCTTCAGATGATTATCCTATCAGATCAGGACAAAATTAGAAGACAAAGATGCAATCACCTTAGAAAATGAAAGAAATCACGAAAGCGTGTGATGCATTGAACATTAACGCGTTGATGGCCAGATGCTTAAAATACAAACTTCAAGTTTTAGAAACCATGAAGTACTCAAACAGAAATCCATCCACTCCACTGCTGAGCTACAATGATGAGAGAAGATATGCAAGTTTGAAGCTCTCAAAATGAATCAAGATTGAAGAAGAAAAATAATCAAGTTATTGAAGCCAATCTTCAGCAACACGTTGATGAAAGATGACAGAATGTTGCAAAGATCTGCAACAGCTAGAAATCATTTAGCCAATGTTCAAAAAGCACAAAAATGAAAGCTTTTGTACATAATGACTATATGTAGATCAGAAGATGCTCCAACCCATCTACAACCATTTTGGAGCCTATAGCAGAAGAAGAAGAAGAAGAAGAGATGACACACATCAGAACAATCACTATGTACATTATGTTCATCTCCTGCTCATTCATAAAGATCAAACACACTCTCAAGCTTACATTCACAAAGATGAAAGCCTCCAGAAGATCATCAGCATCAACTTTGCCTACTACAGAGAGTCATCTGACAGAGAAGCCTTATGTTCTATATTTATCATTGTGAAAGGCTTACTCTTTTGCGCTTACATAGATCAACTTCACTAGTTGGTGTTGTTAGACTAGTTCTACATCACTGATCAAGTGAAACTTTCCAAGGAATAAGAAGGTTGATAGTGTGTTTTATTAACGCATTGATCACAGTCTACTGTCATCACCCTAAGTCCTGCTTGTTAGGCAATATTGGCTTAAAGTCCTATGTGTCGGGCAGTCATTGTTAAAGTCCTATTAGACAAGCATTTGTAAAGTCCTTTAGTCAAGCACTGGTGAAAGTCCTGTTAGTCAGACATTGGCATAAAGTTCTATGTGTTAGGCAGCCTTGGTGAAGTCTTGTGTGTTAGGAAAGTTCTGTATAAGCCTTATCTATCAGGCCTCAGTTATAGTGGAGTAACTCTCAAGTGTGTCTTGACGAGAGGACGTAAGTCAAGTTGGACCAAACCTTTATAAATCCTTGTGTTCTTCATTTTTCCTTATAGTTCTTATCAGTGCAGACTATCAACGCGTTGATCCCTTGCTGCTGTAAGTGTTTTCAACTCTAATTTATCAACGTGTTGATCTAAGGGATTAAAGGGTTTTGGTTGCAAAGCCAAAAGGTTTTAAATCTGTTTTAAAGCCAATTCACCCCCTCTTGGCCATATCTAGGTCTTCATCTTGTTGTATCATAGATAGACGTGAGAGGTTAAAAGATTACCTAGATGACTTCTTCAAGAAGGATAAGTTTAAGGCAACATATAGGTATTCATTACGGCCGATTGGAAGACCTAATGTCTTCCCAAAATATGATGACCTTGTGGTTTCTCCTCCATAGGGGTGAGAATGAGCCGAGCCAAGCCCGAGCCTTGAAGATTCGAGTTCGAGCTCATTACTATTAGGCTCGGCTTGAGCTTGGCTAAAAAAACTTGCAAAAGTCAGGCTCGAGCTCGGCTTGTAGGCTTAAAAGGCTCAATAAAATGAAGAGAGCCCTGAGTCAGGAGAGGCTCGACTACATCACATACCTTTCCAAAGCACTCATAATTCTCAATAATCATTACTCAAAACCAAATTTCCACAATTATCAACTTAACAGAGCAATCAACAATAGTTTCTACTAAGCTTGTGAAAGCAGAAGCTCAAAAATCACCTCATGAAAACAGAGGGGAAGAGACCATCGACTAATGGCGTACCGGCTTGAAATCACCGATGAAGGGGGAAAAGAGTGGATCGGGGAACAGATCTAGGATTCTAATGGTTGGAAAAGCTACACAGCCTCGAGATTTCCGATCTACTCCCCGCGAACTGGCATTGGTACGAACCGGTGGCACAAGATCATCCCCACGTAATCAAGCCTTTTCATAGAGAAGCAATTGCCAGCATGTCACCGATGTAGAAGAGATCTGCGTACGCCACCAAGCTTCGTCACCTGATTGTTCTGGTGGTGGCCAATGAATGTAAGGTGGTGGTGGTGGTGGAGGAGGTGGAGAGAGGAACTCAAATTAAATAATTCAGTATATTTTTAGTTATGACGTGGGTAAGGAAATGTCTAGGCATTTGTTTTGTTGTTTGGGGAAGTGGGGAATAGTGGGTCCGTGGGTATGGGCAGAAGAGAGGGGATAAGTATTAATTAAATATTTTATTTTATTAGGAGGGTAGCTAGAGCTCGAGGTTAAAAACTCTCGGCTCGACAGGCTCGTTTTAGCTCGAGCTCGAGCCGACCTTAAATAGGCTTGATTTTTTACCCAACCCTACTCCTCCACATGTGTAGAATATGTCAGGAAGGCCAAGACTAAAAAGAATCTGTGAGTCAACAGAGCCCAAAAGCGGTACAAAGATCAGTAAGAAATGTGGTTTAAGCCTTTGTTCAAAATGCAAGCAACCAGGTCACAACAAAAGGAGATGTACTTTTCAAGTATTAGTTCATAATAGAGAGTTGTATTTTTTGTATTTAAACTGTTATCACTTGTCTTGATAGTCTGCAATCCTTTATAAGGTGGTACTAGTTCATCACAGCAGCCTACACCTCAAGGACCAACTGTTTCTTAGCCTTCTAGGGGAGGAAAAGGTGGAAAGGGATCGAGGAAGGGTTATACAGTTTGGTATTGGTGTATACACTAACTTGGAGACTGGTGGTACTGTTTATATGGTAAGTACTATTTATTTTAGTTTTAAGGTTTTAAGCTCTGTGTTACTAGTTCTGCAGCCTGAAGGACTAGGGGAAATAATCCTCAACAAGGTCCGAGGAATGGGTAAACAAAGAGGAAGATTCGATGGTGGCCAACCATCAACAAACCCAAACTGAAGTGAAGATGCAACTGCAGGAAAGCTTGAAAAAATAAGTTGATGTATAGGTATAGCCATTAAGATAAACATGTATAGTAATAAGCATTTAGTATAATTTCATAATGGTATTTTGGAATGCTCTATCTTTTGGCACATGTAACTTCCTATCTAAGCTTGAACTAGAACATGTAACTAAAATTGGCATAAATTCCTAGGTATAGATTCATGAATCATTTAATCTTAACAGCACTCGTCAACACTTTGGTTGATGATCATTTCACAAAAAAAAAAACTAACACATTTGTATCATAACAAGTTACAAGGAGAAAGACATTAGCATTAAGCATGGTGCATCAACGCAACTTACATACTTGTTCATGATGTAGTTGACATAAGAAGCAAAGTAGTTCACCAAAGAAGTGCACTTCCTAGTTCACAAAAGTACTGCTCACATACTTGTTCATATCCACAACCTAGTTAAGACACCCAGAGTTTCTCAAATCCAAAAATTACATTTTTGGACAACACAAATTCTAACGCTTAAATATAAAGTAGAGCAACAGGCAGAGCCCATCAACACAATTGCAACAATTATGTTGAATATCTTCAGTGGCCTAATCCTCATCTTCCTCAGCCTTAATCTCCTTTCTGCCCACATCAATCTCCAACATCTCCTTTTTTATCTCCTCAAAGGTGAATTCATACTTACCCTTTATGTAGTGATGTTCAAATTGCAGCTTCTCCAACTCTTTAGTTTTCAACCACAGTTTTCGAGCCAACTTCATGCACTCATCCACAAACATGCTTTTCTCATCTTGTAGCTCCTTTGTCGCCTTCTTTCCTTGATAAGAGAATTTGTGTTCAATCCACTCAAACAAGTGACAACCAATCACTCCAGGCAGTTGCTAACCAATTAAAAAACAAAATACAAGTTTATCACCTTACTAGAAACAAATTATACATAAAGGAATGAACAATTATTATACTCATTCACAACTAAGTACACCAATTGACAAATGAATCTACAACGTAATCACCTCATTAGCATTACAATCCTAAATTTACAACTAAGTATACAAGGGATGAACACCTAATTACACAAAAAGAAGCATTACACAGAACACTATAAATGTCAAACCCAACCAAACTCATATTCTAAATTTCACTTAATCCAAGAATGTTCTTAAACCCTTTTACAACAACGAATCAAAATTTCTTAACAACTAGAATGGACACTAAACTGTTGAATAAATAAAAAACCAAGCTTCACTCACTAACCTCTTTGTGACATGCCACAAACCGACGGAAAGGGTCCTCCAGGGTGTCTGATGTCTGGACTTGCAGCTTCTCACCGCAAGCAAACTTCTTAGGGAAGAACCAAAACCTATTATTGTAACCACACGTCATCCACATAGGCATCGAACCTTCAGGGTACTCACCGTAACTCATCTTAATGTCAATCCTAACACGAAAATGAAAGAAATATTAGGAATTAGATGAACCCAAATCCCTTACAACTAAATTGACCTCTAATTCAACCCAAAAATGACCTAAATCCCTACGTCTCTTCAGAGCACCCAAAATACCAAATAAGCAAGAAACAATGGCCAGAAACCTTAAATCCCTAAATATCTACCACCAATTTTCCCACCTCAATACCCAGATTATATAATATGTTCGACTAATTTCATCCATGTGGAAACAATAGTGCCACGGCTGACGTTGTTTAGGGAATATACTCGAATATTCCCTCTATCAGTCTCATCAGTGCTTAATTTAAGCCTAACACAAATATGAATGGAAAATACCCACCCATTTAGTAACATTAGTGGCACATTTCTGCTCAAATTAGTTGAATGGAAAAAACCTTCCCATACCCAAACATGAGTGGCAAAATTGCACATTCTACCATAAATCATAATAATACCTGATAATCGAGATAACACAAAAAATGCTTCCATAATTTTCACCCTACTTCCAAGTCATGAACATATGCAAATTCTTCCCACACTTGCAAGTTTTGAATGACACATTGACACAAGATGCATTTTGCATTCTACAGCTGAGAATGAAGATTCCATTGAAGACGTAGGGATTTGTTACCTTGTAGGAAAGGAAATTTTAGCGAATCTAGAAAAATGAAGTTAGAGGTACATTATGGTTCTTTTAATTGATTCAGGTATGTAAGATAATTGTTTTCAAAATTTGGGGTTGGGATTAGGGTTTTAAACTTAACAATTTAACCCTCACTCCAGACGATTTGTTAACAACTCAGTCTTATGTTCACAAATCCGTCATCCTGGCCAATGTTCGCCGACGCATGTGACACCACATGTCGAGTTAAATGAGTTGAGGACCTTATCTGCTCCACTCCCAAAGTTGACGGAATGAGTTTGGATGAGTTTTATTGTAGGCCCTTATATATCCAAGTCACTGTAGATGGGGCACTAGTAGATAATTTTACCTTAGTTTCCTTATCTTTATTTGTTGTCCTATTCAGATATTTTTTTAAGAATTTGTCCCATTAGAGTTCCTTAACTTTAGTTTTAGATTTAATCATAGTCATATTGTCAATCGTTACCTTAACGAAATGAAAAAAAAAACACCCTTACATATAATTAGAACTTGTTCCCTTCTTTTACAAGATTACATCAATTTTAGCATAATAGTTTAACTTTCTTACAAACAAGATCCAAAAACATTTCAGACCTTGTTTATAGGAAAGTTAAACTATTGGGGTAACAAAATTCCTTTATTAAAAAAAGGTCTAAAACTTTTCCCTCTATTTCACTCATCGCAATTTATTGATACAAACCAATAATCTCCACTAACCCATAGCTATATTTCTATCTCCCCTAATCATGTATCTTCTCAAAGGTTCTTTATTATGCTGTATTGTCCATCATGTGACCTTCAATGTTGGTTCATATCTCTATCCTTCATTGGCCATAACTAGCATTGATTTTAAGAGGGTTCCAGATGTATTGTTTAGAGCGAATGCTAAGCTCTATGGAATTGTGGCTTAGTTTGCCTAGCCACCCATCTACCTTTGTTCTCTCCTGCCTCTCCCCAATCACAGCCTTTCAGATCTAACCTCACCCTCACCTTCCCTGCCACCTATCTGAAGGAGTTATGCCCCTAAACCAATCGGGTTTAGGGGACTAACATGAATATTTAATTGTATATATAATATATATATATAAGGCATTGTTAAGACATTTATGTTTGATTGATTCATGCACTCGAATAATAAACGTAAAAATGTCAACCCTGAAATTCATTGATTCATCCGCTAGAATGGATAAACATCATAATGTTTATGCCAAAGGATAAATCGTATTCCTAAAGAATCCCTAGTTGAGTATTACAATGAACTCGGTTTGTTGTAATGCATGTGAGACTAGCATAAGGGACGAATTCATGAAATGGATTCTGACTTATGAATTACATGATGGAGATGTTCATGTAATGGATTGATCCACTGAGATCACCAGGTAGTGAAGATCTGCTCATATGAGTGGCTACTTAGATTCTAGTAAAGACCACTTGTAACAAGAGTGGAAAAGATTAGTTTTGGGTAGTTAGTAATATCATGGAGTTGGACTGCCATGTACCAAGAACGGATTCGATACTCCTATGCTAGGGAAGATACTTTCACGATCACAGTTGAATGATAAGAAGGGTGATTGATCCCACGCCTTGGGTTTCAACCTCAGAAGTCTATCGAAGCGACAAAACGAGTACTACTAGAGCGATCGTTACCTTGGACTGTGGTTCTATCATGACGTATGACTTCTATGTTAATTGGGTAGCAGCGATGTGTTGCTAGATACCGCTCACTACTTGTAATTATAATGATATTCATAATTACTACCAACTTAGCGAGAACCTTATTGACATTTTTGTCTTCAACCACTTTGTTTTGATGATTACAAAACTTTGAAGACCATTTTGAAAAGTTTTGATAAACTTAGTGCCCTCACCAAGATTATTATTTCTTGGTTATTTAGATAAAAAAAATATTGGGATTAAAATGCAAAGTATGTAAAAGTTCAAGAATTCATGTGTTATTAAGAACACATTGCATATTTCAGTAATTGATCATTTAGATCAATTTTCTTGATTAATGTGGACTTGTTTCTTAGCCACATTCATAGGTAAATCAAAGAATACATGTTAGAGTTCAATCCTATGGAAGTAACGGTCATATTCTTTGTTAGATCAAGAAAATCTTTGACTGACAAGATACAATCATCTCATATAAGGAAATAAATCAAAGAACGCTTGATACAGCAGGCATCAACGCATTGATGGCAAGAAAGCTCAAAACACAAGTTTCATGATTCACAAGCTTTGAAGCAATCATTCAAGAAGCCAATCACTCCACTACTAAGATACATCTATGAGAGAAACATTAAAAGCTTAAAGCTCTCAAAGAAGCCAAAGATCAAAGAATAAAAAATATCAAGTTGTTGAAGCTAGTCTTCATTAATGCGTTGATGGAAGAAGAAAAAACTTTGTGAAGATCTGCAATGGCTAGAAATCAATTAGCCAACGGTCAGAAAGCTCAAAAAAGGAAACTATTCATGCACAACGTCTATGAAATGATTCCAGATGCTACTACCCAACTATGCATGACTTGGAGCCTATATAAACTGAAGAAGAAGGAAAAGATGAAACACATACAATACTGAGATCATATCAGACACATGTGTACATTCTTCATCATCATCATCACTCTCACAGATCAAAGAAACTTTCAGAGCTATCATTCACAAAGTTGCAATCCTCCAAGAATATCATATGCAACAAGCTTTGACAACATCAGAGAGTTCATCAACAGAGAAGCCTTACTATTCTCTACATCTTTATTTGCATAAGGCTATATCTTTCAAGCATACATTGATCAACTTCATTAGTTGGTTGTGATAGACCAGTTCTTCATCATTGATTAAGTGAAACTTCTCAAGGAAGAGGAAGGTTGATAGGATACTTTATCAAGGCATTGATCATAGTGTTGTTGTCTACATTCTAAGTCTTGTTAGTTAGGAAACCATGACGTAAAGTCCTGTGTTTCGGGCAACCATTGTACAAAGTCTTGTGTGTCAGGAAATTGTGAAAGTCTTGTTAGTCAGGTAATTGGTTAAGTCCTGTTAATCAGGTATTTGGCGTAAAGTCCTGTGTGTCAGGCAGCATTGTTCAAGTCCTGTGTGTCAGGCACTCCATATAAGCCCTGTTTGATAAGTCTTAATTCTAGCAGAGAAAATCTCAAGTGTGACTTGAGTAGAGGACGTAGGTCAAGTTGACCGAACCTGTTACAGCCACTGCGTTCTGATGATGGTTTTCTGACATATTGTGGTTGACGGTTAAGTTTCATGTTTATTGGAACTCAGATCTATTATTTAAGGTATGTGTGAGCGTTAATTATTATGTTTAAGGAGTGCTTTTAAGGTTCATTTATGTTATGGAGTATGTGATG
>JBBYHH010192568.1:0-13605 GCA_038382905.1 Daphne laureola | reverse complement strand
GGATTTCGACATGTACATACCTTCAAGTTTTGCCATCAAATTTGTTGGAGAGATCTCATTCAACACATCATACTTCAGTTGTGGTGCAAGAGCCAATCTAATTATACTCACCGCGATTTCCTGCATCTCTTTCCACTTGTCATCTTTAATTGTATCCGGTTTTGTCGTCTCGAACACACTCCCAAGCTTTTGTTGTACGAGCACGTTTTTCACCATACACTTCCAAAGACTAAAATCTCTGGAACCATTGAAACGATCAATCAAAAAATTGTCTGACGTCCCCGCCATCACGAACCTTGCTCTGATACCACTTGTTGGGGTTTTGGAATGCGGACAAATAACAACACAATATTTTTCACCGTGATGATTCCACAAATTTTTTTCACTATCAATATCAATTCAACAAATACAAGTACCAATTCTCTCAACTCTCAATCTCTCAATACAAAGAAAAATCTCTCACAATTTTTCTTTCTCACTACCAACAACTCACTCATAGCACACACATGTGTGTTACCACTCAACACTAACCAGCCACACACAATCACGTACCTATATACTAATAAACCAAACCTAATACTATTAGCCTTAGGAAACACCAAAACCTAGTCTAATTAAAACACACGCACTAAAGATTCCTAGTCCAATTTGGCTTTCTAACTTCAACTTGTATTAACTACAAATTTGATCCTCTAACTTTATTAATTAACTAATTTGAGTCAATTCCAACACGGATGAATCCAAAAAACACCACCGACCAATGCACAACCTGGGGAGAACCCAAGTCGGCCAGACGCCGGAGTGAGAGACCGCCCCCGCCAAAGGCTAGATACGACAACGGTCAGCACCACCGAGACAGGGATGCCACTGGGAAGTGGCCGATGGCCGTCATAGTGAGGAGGTCGGAGGGCAACG
Organism: Daphne laureola; assembly: GCA_038382905.1. NCBI lineage: Eukaryota > Viridiplantae > Streptophyta > Magnoliopsida > Malvales > Thymelaeaceae > Daphne > Daphne laureola. The sequence continues at coordinate 12,690 of JBBYHH010192568.1, read as the reverse complement.
TCGTGGTTCATGAGATGGAACCAACGAATAAGGAGGAGGAATTGGACAATCGTATGGCACAAACATCGACTCAATGACAGGAGCTTGCCAGTGGCGGCATGTGACCTAAGATCGACGATGAAAACACGATGCGGACAAAAGAAAGACACACCGATGCTGAAGGCCACCTGAAACCCTAGCGGCAAGGCGGGCATCTTTTAACCCAAAATTAATATTCCTAAAATCAAAGCCAAATATACTCCTAAAATCAAAGCCAAATGGTTAAAATACACTCTAAATCGCACGCATTGTTATGATTGCCATGAGGCGCGCTAACATACACTCAATTAAGAGTCTCCGTTCAACCAACTTCAAATTCTAAGGCGCTAAAGCAGATAGGTCAAGGGAAAAGATTCATTCATGTCCTCATTCTATTGATAAACATCCATCTGAGTCCCTAGATCTCTGGATAATTCAATTTTGTCCCTCACCTCACCTTAAACGTTACTACTAGTTTATTACTAGTACTAGTTATTATCCCGTTCCAGACCAACATGCTTAATTTGGCGCATTCCAGTTGTGAGATGAAATCGTGTGATTTGGATTAGCTCACAAGGGTAATGATGGATGAACATGTGTTAGTCCTCTATCTTAAGACATGATTATCATGAGTATGAAATTTGAAATCTTAAGGGTGCAATCCAAAAAGTTAGAGAGGAAGTAGACAAGTGACATTAAACACAATGTGTAGATGAGGATTAATGGATGGGTTGGTGGTCCTTATAATTGTTTGGAGTGATTGGGCAGGTGATGATGGGGCTCTAATTACACTCACCAGTTTTCCACTACTGTAGTTCTCCATGGTAAAATTCATTACTAGGAGTTAAGGAGACAAGGGTTTGTTGGGTCCAAATGTCCCATTAGAGGGTCAGGGTCAGAAACTAATAGGGACAAGAGAATTTCTCATTTGATGTTTTTGGGGGTCAGAAAGAGCACCCAAATCTTGTGAAACTTTGGCTCCACTTCATCAGCCCATCTGGAACAAAGAGTGTGACAAAGATTTTTCAGTATCTTATGCCAAACAGCCCTACACTAATTAATTCCAAATTCAGCCTCTCAAGATTACATTCACACCAACTTCTCATGGGTCCAATTGACAGCATATATTTGCTTCAATTCACATCTTTGTCTTTGCATCCATGATAAATCAATCAACTTTTAACTCTGTCACCAAATAGCCAGCCATTTCCCTGGTCATTTTGGGTTAATGACACATATAGTCCCTAAACTATGTCGGGTGTTGTGTACTCCATCGTCCGCAACCCGTTGATTGTTTCATCTCTTATACTCCCTCCGTCCCTATTGATTTACCTTATGTATATGTTACTTAATTTTATATATCAAAATGTATAAGAAAAAATACATAGATTAGATGTTGAAAAAAAACGTAACTATTAAAAAAAGACGGAGGGAGTAACTATTTAAAGGGTTGCTTAATTATTCATCAAAATGTTAAATGAGACGTTAACGATAAATGAAAATTTTACACGGCAATTGAAAAAGTTACTTACGCTTTTAACTTGCCTCCAATCCTCTCGTCTCGCTTGTAGGAGATCTTGTTTTTATTTTTCATTTTTTGATACTGTTATAACTGCAGCGTCCTTTGCGTTCATTTGCACTGGACATTGCAACAAATTTTGATTTCTCTTCAGGTTTTTCTCCCCCCTCTTAGGGGAGTGAAATCATGTTCTTCTTAATACATTGCCTTTCTCAACAAAAAAAAAAACTTCTCCCAGAATATTGCACCATCATCCTTAAACTATTTAAAATGTTGCTTATTATTCATCCTGTAATCAATATACCACTTAACACCAGAATGATAAAGCAACACTTTAAGTAGTGAAGGTAAGGATGAATAGTGGAACAATCAATAGTTCAAGGATGAGAAAGCAATACAGGTATAGTTAAAGGATTATTGATACCATTAACCCCGTCATTATTGTAATTAGTTGGACAAAAATTTAATTAAATTGCGCGCGTAAATCCAGAAAACAGAGATAATAAGAGAAAAGGATAAATAAAAAAGGAAAGAAAGAGAAACAATAACAAGGGTAAAAAGTTCCACTCAAGTTCATTTTGAAGCGAGAATGCCACCAATATTTTATTAAAGAGGTAAATTTATCACTGAACGTTAAGTTGTCTCAATTGACACTCATGTGACGTGTCACTGGACGATTACGTGAACATTTAATGTATATTTTGTACAGTTAATGTTTAATTTCATCTTAAATCTTTAACAATTTAAAGGTTAAATTGTTAGTTTTAAAAAATTTAAGTGAAATTAAAATATTAACCCTATAAAAATGTACAGTCAATATTCACTTAATCATCTTGTGGCACGCCACATAAACGTCAATTGAGACAATTTAACATCGAGTGACAAATTTATTCATTCAATAAAACATTAGTATCATTATCACTTCAAAATAAACTTCAATAATAAATTAAAAAAATTCGTAAATTTTGATGACTAAATTATCCATTTTCCCAATAACAACAAGAACTCAAGAAGAGTGAATGTTGCACGTACAGAAATGGAGTTAACTTTGTCCAGAGGAATCTTGATTATTTACCAACGTAAAAAACTGCATATCCTCAATTATTATCTTCAGTTAAATTGTCCTGCTGGCAGTGAATATTGATGTTGTATCTGAGTCCTCTGAAGAACTAGTCTAACGGGCAGGTTCGTACTACGGATTAATATCGTATTTAGCAGCTGCGAATTTTTTTAACATTATGGTACTTTAAGTTTTAGAACCCAAATTTAAGTTTTTAACATTACGATCTTATAAGTTTTTAATGATTTTTTCAACATGTCCCCAATTTTTAACATAATGTTCCTCTAACCATATAATCTAATACCATTAATCATCACATCAACCGTCCATCTGCCATCTGTGAACAATCGTTATTTTAGGACCGAAAATATACATTGTAAGTAACGTTTAGGATTCGATTGTTAATTTTCAAATTTATAGGACTTAATCATTAAAATGAAAAAAATTGTAGGACCAAAAATGGATTTCCCCGCACATAATTTTATTTTCATAAAGGGAAAATTACAAAACCCGTCATGAGGTTTGGTGAAATCTTCCGTATGTCCCATCTATTTTAAAAAATCTGCAGTTACCCTCGTTTGGTTTAGTGAAACTTTCAGTTATCCACCTTGACCGTTTATAGTGGCAATGGACTCTTAAAGATTTTAGTAGTAATTACAGTAATTATACTCCAAAACAGTTAAGGGGCAGTCCGATCTCACTTGGGTTAGAGCAACATGAGCTGGCCTACGTTTCCGTGACATGAGCTCGTTTGCGTCGTGGTTGTGATCAAGAGACAACAACAACTAGGTAGGCTGGATAGGGAGAAAAGAGAGAAATGAAATGTTCATATTCACGTTGAAGGGCTAGTGTAATAAATAGGGTAAAGTGCACATGTATTCTTGTAACTTTAATTCTTGTACCACTAGAGTCTTGTTTTAACTTTTTGTACTCATAAATACTCTCTCCGTCCTGAATTAATTGGACCATTTTATTTTGCTATTTCACAGTATTTAATCTATGATTTTTTTCCATAGATGTTTAGATATTTAAAATTAAAAAAATTACATGTCAATCATAATTTACAACATACTTTTTCCAAATATATTTTTTTGAGAATTTTTTTCATTACTTATCTTTATGAAAAATTGGATCAAATATTGAACTTTGAAACATGAAAGTCAAATGAGCAAATTAATTCACGACGAAGGAAGTAATTTTTAGCTTTTTTTTTTTTTTGGGCACTTTGTGGTCTTTTCTCATTTGTTTTCAGTTTAACGGACTTGGAGGGAGAATCATAATTTCAACAACTCAAATTTTTTAAAAAGATCTATTTACACCCAAAGTTTTAAATCAAACTAATTATACATCCCTCAACAATTACAAACTTAAAAAACTTACCATCAAGTTTCAATTAAGCCACTAATAGCCTTGCCCAACCTGCTGTCGCCGGACCGCCGCCGCCTAACACGCCGGAAATAGCTCAGAATCAAAAATCCGGACTGCAAATCGCAGCCAAGGGCTTCGATTCACGAGCCTAGGGCCGTGATTCGGCACCTTAGGCTCGCAACGCCGGCTTAGGGCTCGCGAATCGCGGCCCATGTTCACGATTCCAGCGTTTCCCGGTGTTTTCGGCGTGGTAGGCAGCGGTTTGGCGGGAGAAGGTTAGGCAGGGTTGTTAGTGAGTTAATTGAAACTTGAGGATAAGTTTTTCTTTAAGTTTGTAATTGTTGGGGGGTGTATAAATGGTTAGGTTTTAAACTTAAGGTGTAAATAATTTTTTTTTTAAAAAAACTTTAGTTGCTGAAATTATTATTTTTCCGCCAAGTCCGTTATGTTAACTGAAAACGGATGGAAAATGACCATAAAGTGAAAACTAAAGTTAAAAAACATGACTTTAATGGTATAAAAAGTTAAAATAAGACACTAGTCGTACAATAATTAAAGTTACAGGACTATGAGTGCACTTTACTCATAAGAAATATTAGTGACAATAAGAGAGTAAAGTCTAAAATTCTTAATGGTCAAGTAACAACACAAACAGTCAAAGGGGTAACCGAAGATTTCACTAAATTTCAAGGGATAATTGTAGATTTTTTTAAAATAGAGGGGGTAAACTGAAGATTTCACTAAATCTCAAGTTTTTTTTTTTTGTAATTTACCCTTTCGTAATGGTAGGCAGAAAAAAAAAACTGGCCTGACAAAATATTTACTGGAGTGATATATATGGATTACAAGCAGGCACAGACACATTGAATAAGATAGGGGTGATTAAAATATCAGAAATCCGAGTCGAACCGAGTGATCCATAATTGAATAGTTTTAAAAAGGTAAAGTACGCTTGTAATCTTATAACTGTAATCATTATTTTATTTTATGAGAATGTTATTTTAATAATTTGTAAAATTAAGGTCCCGTTTTAAAAGTTATTGCATATTTTCAGTAAAGTTTAAGGATTTTTGGGGAAAATGATAGATTAGATACTGAAATTTTCTTAAAAAATCTATTTGCACCATAAATTTGGAAGCTAACAATTTAGACACCCCATAACAATTATGAATTTAACAATTTTATCCTAAACTTTTCAACCTTCACCTCTGCCCACCATCATCCCAACTACCTGTAGACCACCGCCAACTCACCGGAAAACACCTAAAGCTACCGCAAACTTGCACTTAGCGCATATCAGGAGTCCCGGGCCGCGATTCTTGAGGCTAGGCCGCGGTTCGCGAGCCCAGGACTGCGATACACAAGCCCTAGGCCGCGGTTCGCGAGCCCAACACGACGAATCGCGGCCCTGGACTAGTGAACCGCTACCGACGGCTCGCGAACCACGGCCAACGGCTCACGAACTGCGGCCTTGGGCTCGAGAATCTCCGCTCAGGGCTCGCCATTCACGGCTTGGTGCAAGTTTGCAATGGTTTTAGGCGTTCCCCGATGAGGAGGCTGCGGTCCAGCAACGACCCAGTGGTTGCCGAGATGGTTGTGAGCTGAGGGTCAAAGTTGGAAAGTTTATGGTAAAATTGTTAAGTTCATTTTTCTCAAATTATTAGGTGGTGGGTTGAGGCATGTCTAGATTATTAGGTTTAAAATTTATGGTACAAATAGATTTTGTTTTTAAAATTCAATAATTAAAATTATCATTTTTCTAAAAAATCTGTTAAACTTAACAGAAAAAATGTGCGATAACTTTTAAAAATGGGTCTTAATGGTATAAATTTTTAAAATGGAACTCTCATAAAATAATAATTAAAATTACAGGATTACTAGTGAATTTTACACAATTAAAAAATGCGATAAATTGTGAAACCAATAAATCAAAAAGCGATAAATTGTATTCCGCTTTAGGTCCGGTTTTGATAGGATCAACCCACAGTTTATTACTCACTGTTGTAGGGGTCTTTGCCTCTTTTTAGTGTTGTAAAACAATTCCTAGCTTTCACCCACTCTATTTTCGTTTTTTTTTAAGAGGGAAAGGTTTATATATCAAACCCGAAGGTAGAAAAATACAAAGCCATTTCGGACATGGAGACGAAATGAGTTACCAAAGCAAAGAAAAAGCAGCAGCCTCAATCAAATTAGAGTAGCAAATAAAAAGGTAAGAGAGCAAGTTGGTTGTTCGACGCGCCGTACTTTTAGGAGCAATGTCAGTACCTTTTACTGCTTTATTTTTTTAGTTTAATTAATTTACTTCGTTTACTCTATTGCTCACAATGGTTTAGAGTTTACATAGATAGTTTATTGGGGACTTGCTCCACCTCCTTTTTATTTTTGTCAGTTATAACCGAGTGATATTGAATGAAAATCATTCTCTAAAAAAAGGCAATAGAGCAAAAAAGTCTTGCATGAGAGGAAATACAAAACACAATAGTGCGACAAAAACATATAGCCTAAGATGTAAAAAATGAAGCGGATGGACTTAACAAATACCCACTCCAATAGACAGAACCTCTTGTGACCAAAGATTGAAACTTAGATCAAATTCAATTCTGGAAGAACAGAGCTATCGAGGAATATTCCAATTCCAAATAACCTGCAAGAAAACCACTCATATCTCTGAGCAGGGCGAGTCACAGATCAACCCTTCTAAAAGACCACTTCCCACTCCGACAACCCCTTTAGGAAACCATATTAACCTCCTTCCACTACCAGAACTTGTAATCCCTCCCTACCACGCATCCCAACAGACTTTGGGCTCATAACCAGCAGACGAATTCCATTAGAGAAAAACTGGAGATGCAACCCTGAGGATGTGGTGCATCCCTATCAACATCGTCACCAAAATAGGGAGGGCACGCTGAAGCCCTATGGAACACCGGTAGAGTAGTCTTAAAAGCCAGTCAGAAAGTCGCCAACCGAAAGGCAAACACCACCGGTCTAAACCATCGACTGAAATGACACCAAAAACGACGACGGTGGCCCAATTTGGGCGACGAAGTAGCGGCCTCAACAACACCAGCACCAGTAACTGAAAAAAACCCTCGACTCATAATAGATCAAAGGAGGAAATACCTTACCGCCATGGATGAGAAACGCGAGATCCGTTCACCGTTCTCCCAAGGGAAGAGCCGCGACCTAAGGCCACGAGGCAACACTTGTTCTCTAGAGGAGATAACGCACAACGAGAGGAGACAAACGAGGTAGCGGCACAGACTGGCCAAAGCACTGGCAGCGACAACGCCTTCATGTGGAAACACTAGGCACAACATCTCGTCAAATCTCATCCCTTATGTTAGTTTATGTTCGAATCTTTTATGATCCTCCTAGCTTTCAGCCACTCTTAATTATATGAGTTTGTTCTCTATTTCAAAATATTAGTTCTTCATCGGATAAAAGTATTGGATAGTGCGGATATTCTCAAACTGATCTGTGAGAATCTGACTTTGTAGAATGTGGTTCGATTTTTCGTACCTTATAGGTTGGTTCGGTTTCCAGGAAGAGGAATCCGGCATACCATACATAGCATGAATTTTATTTTTCCAATATCCGCCCTACCCCGCCCCGCCCATTGAACACCCACAAAATAAGGTTCAGTCGAAGTGAGGGGGAGTGGAATGGACCAACTCCTGCAGATGATTAATTCAAGACTTAAACATTCGTAAAAGATGAAGTCGAGGCATTTGTGTGCGAATGTCATTTTTTTTTTTTTTTTTTTTTTTATACAAAAAGAGTAGGATTGAGATACCGGAGATTTCGAATTTGAAATTTCTACAAATATTTTCTGAAACATAACAACTAGATCAAATGTTCAGGACTATATGTGCGAAGTCTTAAATTTACATTTTAAAACTAATAAAAAGAAAAAATATTGATTAAATGCTAAAAAATAGATAATTACATTACTTTTGTATCAGGTAGGACACAGTGACATTCACAAAACATAAAACCTTAAGGTCTGTCTAGGAATTTTCATTCCAAAACTTTGTTGTAAATAATTGGATGTATAACTAATTATTAAGGAGAGAAAATCTTGTTTGCAAAACTTTGTAAAACTCATATGTTAAAATAGAAAATTTTATTTTGAAGTTCTCCGTCACTTAATCACTAGTTATACATGCAAATATTTAGGAAAAAAAATTGAAATGAAAATTCTAGATTTTTTTTATAATTAAACGGACCCTAAAAGTTTCTTTAAAAGCATAAATCATAAATTTTTATCTGCCACACGCATTTGGTCACCTTAGTTAAAATCATAACGCACAAAAAGAAGAAAAGATAATCAGCAAGCAGTAAGCAATTCCTAGCAATCATAGACAGAGACCCCGGACCCGAGCAGCAGAAAGACCTAACAGCAGTCCTAGTTCATCCAGATCAATGAATGATAAACACTTCATGCCACTTGTATTGGTTTCACAGCTAATAATTCAAGAGAGTGTGTTAATGTTATGATTGACTAGTTTTACAACAGAACTAACCTCCCCGCATATGAGCACCTAGTTCACCAAACTGATCATCGGCCTCCACTGTATCTTCAGACAGACGAACTGCATCCAGCTTCTGCTTCAGAATTTCTATGGCGCTTAGAACCAACTGTGAAGCTTTGACGGCACCAGTAGATTCTACTGTGAATATGAAACTGTCTTCTCTTGCATATATCTCCACGAGGCCGGGCTTACCCATCGCTTCTGCTTTCTTCAGGACTTCATCATCATAAGTATACGCCTCTCGATCACATACCACAACCTGTTCATCAAACAGATGATAGTTAAACTTTAACTATGCAAACATGAAACAAGAAACAGGTACACAAGGTCTCAGATGTGTGATTTGACTGTTGCTACTAGAAGTCCACGTCTTCAATGAATACTTAGAAGCATAACAAGACTTAATTTTCAAACCAAGGTTAACAGAAATCTCCTTCACATCCAGAAGCCCAGATACATTGCACTGGAAAAGGTTCAAAGTTGATATGACTTCACATATGTTTCACAAGAATGATAAATGCTTGGTTTTTTTTTTCTTCCAAATTCCAATAGCAATATATAACAACCCAGCAACTAACCAAACACTTCAAAGAGTCTACCACTCGGGTGTGATTTTTTATTCTGATTTGAAGTAACCTCTTTAACAACCTCTGGAAATACTACTATGTCATTTTACATACACAACACCCATATCCATTTACATCTCTCTTGCCATCACTGCACATCAGAGGAATAGAGAAGATCCTTAAGTGTCAACTAAATGCAATTCAATAGCGAGTTAACTATATGGAACTCTCCACATTGAGTGAGGAGATCAGACATACTTTCTCAATCTGTATAAATTTTAAATTTTGAACGGGATAATGACAATGTTCAAGCTTTAAAGTCAATGCAACTGTTTCTCCCAACAATTTTTTTGCAATTCAGTGGCTCAACCAGAGTACTTAGCCCAACGGCAGAAAAGGAAAAACACCAAAAAATTCACAAGTGTGTGAAGCATCTGTCTCATGTGGAGATTCTTCAAGTTTACACCACACAAGAAACATTTAAATGCTTAAAACAAAGTCCTTGCATAAGCATTTTCTGCTTGGTGATTATGCAACATCAATGCTGGGCATAACAAATAGATAGATAGACAGATAAAGAGAAATCTTTGTTTGCTTATCCAGTGACAAGAGATTAGTATTAGGCTCAAAATCAATTCAATTCATTTTTTCTATCTTTACCTCTAACTTTCAACTGATAATTCATACCCCAAAGAAATAGCATGCGTCAGGGACTTAAGCTTATTCCCTAGCATGTTCCAAGGAAAGGTGTCTGAATCTCTCAACACTGCATAAAATGAAATTGTAAAATTCTCACTTCACAAAGTCTCATTTATGATTTATCCAAATATTTTAAACTTTCTGATGTACGTCACAACATTTTCAAGCTCTCAATTATGCTCTCAGAACTCTCTCTCCCAACCACAATACTACCTTTTCCCCCTCGACAGGTTACAGAAAGACATGCAACGTTCACAGGCAAACCAGTGCAGTGATATAGTATAAAAATGTATGATGTTTAACTGACTGGGTTTTTAAGTTTAGCACAATTGGTATTACCTTTTATGGATCAGATACAGCAACACCAATGCGAAGACTACGTAGTTTCTATCATGCACTAAAATCTGTATTCCACACAACCATAACCACAAAAGTTTACTCTCATACACCATCATTGACCGCCCAAAGTATGTCCAACGAGAACAAACTCTTGAAAACACAAAAATAAAGAGGCTGTAATTTAATCTCCCAAAATCCAAGCACTCCAACATGATTACTATTGGGGATGCATAATACATGAATCATTTCAGGACAAATCTCAGAAACGAAGTAGCTCTCATATGCATGCATGAAAAAGATCAACCAATCAATTTAATGTGAGTATTATCCCCAACAAGCTGTTGGTGCATGATACATATTAAATGCAGTAGAACCAGGTAAGAAGAACTTTGTAACCAAGGGGAACATTATGGAAGGAGATACAATAGATCAAGGAAGGAGAATAATACCCGCTGGCTGCTTGGATCAATGTCAAACACTTTAGTAGGACTACTTTCAACAAAGCTCTGTTTATCCTCCAGCGTCAAAGTATCCATCATGTCTTCATTTATGTGTATCTCAGGTTCATACATGAAAGTCACAGTTGCAGCAGGTGACCATTTTGCATGATCCTTCCCAATGCCTTTCCGAGCAATGGCCCTTAGTCTCAGTTCTTGCCCTCGGCGGAGCTTCACAATAGTAATCCCACTCCCACTAAGGAAATAGTAAATTAATCAGTCAGATATAAATTCCCATTTGTTGTATAAAAAAGCAACGGATAATCGACATAGAACCCAAGGTTAAAAAATTGTTTTACATGCAAGCATTTAGCTGAAAACAAACATAAGAAGCTGCCATGCAATTGAGCACGATCTAGGAGAAGAATTATAAGGGAATGAATCACCAGTAACTTCCAGATGAATTTTGTTCGCCAGAACATTTTGGTTATGGAATTACTTATTTCACATTCATCATATCAGGATGCAAACAAGAGACATCTTGATTTTCCTTCCTACTCAGAAACACGAGAAGAAGAACAGAGGGAAATGGAAACCCTAACCTTTGGTCGGCGGTATCGAAGCCAGTAGGGTCACCGAAATCAACAGGAACAACAGTGTGATCAGAGCTGATTAAATCCTTGCTGGAAACATCCAAAGTCTGATCATCCATGCACTTGGCACGGAGATGGAACTCAACGGAGCAGAACTCACACTGGCCGTCACCGTCACAGGCGTCGCAGTCACGGGAGAAGCGCATTGACATGGCACGGTCGCTGGTGAGGGGGATGAGGCCAAGGCGGTGGGCGATGAACTCGTCGTTGAGGACGGAGGAGTTGACCTCGATTTCGACGAGGTCGATGGCGATTGTTGGGACCTCGGCGATCATGATGCGGCGGAGGGCGTTGGCCATGGAGGCGTCGGTGTCGCGGAGCTCGAATTTGAGATAGTCGTCCTTCATCTCCCGGATCTTCACCCGCGGGAACCGCTGGTACGATTGTCCCTCCATTACTGATCTTCTTTTTCCTCTGAAGCTTGTTTGCTTCCGATTCCCGAGTGACTGAAGTAGGAAGCAGAAGAAGCTGGGTGAGTTTTTGGGAGGGTTTTGTTCGAGTCTGCGGCGTAAACGGTGTCGGTTTGGTTAACTCTTCTTTTTTATTTTTTTATTTTTCTAAAAAAAAAAAAGGTAATTTTGTCATTAAATTTAGGAAATTTGTAAATTTGTCATTGAAATAACGTTTTATTGACGGGATAAATTGACGCTCATCTTCTATAATTTCAGCCGATTATTTTGATGAAGAATACTTTTTCGAGCTCATTGACCTGGAGTCGGGATACGAATATTATAAGACTCATCCCTTATAATTTTATGTGAGTATTTTGATGATGAGTACTTTCCCGAGCTCACTGAGCTGGAGTCAGGATATGAATACTATAAGAATAAACAGACTCTGGCTGACGACACGTTGTAGTCGCTCGACATTGTTTATTCTATCTTTATTTTGGGACTTGTTTTATTTATCATGCGCTATTACAAACTTATGTAGTTGTGACTTATTTTATCGTTGGTTTTAGTAACGCTTTCATTTATTACTATATTAATTTACTCTCGGTTTTCAATAGATTTTTCAAGTCTAAAAAGTTTTAAATTTTTTACAAAATTTAGGTTTTGAAAATGGAGACGTTACAAAGTGGTATTTTTCACTAAACGTTAAATTGTCACAATTGACGCTCATGTGACGTGCCACAAGATAATTAAGTGGATAATGATTGTATATTTTATAGAATTAATGTTTTAAATTTTGTTTAAAATTTGTAAAACAAAAAATTCAATATTTAAATTGTGATAAATTTTAAGATGAAATTAAACATTAATCATACAAAATGTGTCAACGTAATCATCCAGTGACATGTCACATGAGTGCTAACTGAGACAATTTAACGTTCAGTGACAAATTTACTTCTTGAATAAAATATTGGTGAAATTCTTACTTCAAAATGAACTTTAAGATGTGACTTTAAGACAAACCCTAAAATACTAATGGAAAATTTTAATATATTCTTTCAATATTTTTTTATAAAAAATTAATAACTATTTAAATTTTCTTTT
>JBBYHH010192457.1:0-13606 GCA_038382905.1 Daphne laureola | reverse complement strand
GACGATCCATATAAAGTGATAAAACGACATCGTTTCATATCTAAACGGAAAAAAAAAAAAAAAAGTTAAAACAACGTCGTTTTATATTTTGACCTGGAAAAATTGGTCAAAATCACCACTATTCATCAATGTCCCATCACACTTTCACAATTAGTATATAGGTAAATATATTTGTCAATAATATGTGTTAGTCTAGCAGAAGGGCAACTGATGATGAAGTGAAAAATTGTTAACATTGGAAGAAGTATCGAATTGGGCGGAAAGAAGGGAGTCTTTAAATTGGTGGAAGTTGGAAGAATTGTGGTGAGCAATTGCATTTGGGCCTGACATAATGGGCTCCTAAGCAGACAGAACTGATTGTTTTTTTTTTTTTTTTCTCTCTGGTCTGTTCTGCATCTGCTGCTTCCCGTTCCAGAAGCATCAACTCACACTCCCCTTGGTTCCTCGATTTGCCGTCGCTCGCAGTCGCGGCCGAACAATTTTGTGTTTGATTCTGTTACCCAGCTTCATTCAGGCCAAACATGGGGATTATCGAAAAGATCAAAGAAATCGAGGCCGAAATGGCTCGGACCCAGAAAAATAAAGCTACAGGTACGTACATGTTTTGCTCCAACACAAATATTTTAAATCCTACTGCTTTTGAATTTTCCTACTATCTGGTTACTGAGCAGAGTATCATCTGGGTCAGCTAAAGGCGAAGATTGCAAAGCTTAGGACACAGTTATTGGAGCCCCCAAAAGTACGTTGTGCTATTTTACATTATTAATCTGTTCAAGAGTTGTTTGCAGCACAACGAAGGGCCGATCATCACTGTGCATTTGTTTCTCTTCCATTTTTGTACCAGGTCCTTGGTTTTTCTGGTTTTCTCTAATCAATAATTTAACAAATAAAACAGGGTTCTAGTGGAGCTGGTGAGGGTTTTGAAGTCACAAAGTTTGGTCATGGACGTGTTGCACTAATAGGATTTCCAAGGTTTTCACTTCTATTTGAATCTACTTCAACTTCAATAATTAATACCACTGTTACTACTAACTCCTCTTCTGTATGGTGTTCACAGTGTCGGGAAATCAACGCTTTTAACAATGCTCACGGGCACTCATTCAGAAGCTGCATCGTATGAGTTTACAACACTTACATGCATCCCTGGTATAATACATTATAATGATACCAAGATTCAGCTTCTTGATCTTCCTGGAATAATTGAAGGAGCCTCTGAGGGCAAGGGTCGTGGGAGACAGGTATGTTCAATTGTCAAAACAATAACATTTGCAGTCAGATACTAAACCTATGTAGCTCTAAACTCTCATTTAGTGTATGATAAACCTGTGAAGAAAGTTTTCTTTGTAAAAGTTGAAGCATTAGGGACCAAGATTGATACTTGTGAGTTGCCATTAGTGGAATTCACCTCGGTCCTTTATTAAAAAGAATGGGTGCTTTTTTGTGGTTAATTCTATTTGTCCGTTTCCAACTGGTTGGTAAAGAAACAGTATGGGCTTGCTGACACTTCTTATTCCAGGTCATTGCTGTTTCAAAGTCTTCAGACATTGTTCTTATGGTTCTTGATGCCTCCAAAGTAAGTTGCTACATTACAATTGAGTTCTCAGCTGCTGAGGATTTTAGTTATTAGAATCTATTTGATGGCTGTACTGATCTCGTAGATATAAAAGCATGTTGGTTGCCTATGGATGCCTCGGAACTCCACGTATTTTTATGTTTGAAGTATTTTGCAACTGTGGAAATGACGAAATGGCCAAATTTGATACCACTTCTGCTTTCCAATTGACTTTGATTTTCAGCTATTCGATGTCCAATATTGCCTCAACTGTTGTCCCCATAGTTTGTTTTCCTTTTCTTTTGAAGTTATCCATGTTCTATGATTCATTTATTTATGGAATATATCAGAGTGAGGGACATCGCCAGATTTTGACTAAGGAACTCGAAGCTGTGGGTTTGCGGTTAAACAAGAGACCACCACAAGTAAGTAATTCTTTAAAGCTGTTTAATTTTTGCAGTCTTCTAGAATTTGAGGATCAACTACATTTCTAAAAGTATAAGCTCTATCAGCACCTCCTTGCATTAAGTTGTGATATCGTTTATGAAAACTAGTCAAGCATGGACATTTTTTGTTGTCCCCCGTTATTCTTAGTTTCTGTCCCTGTCTACGCTTGGACCTTATTCCATCTTTAAAAGTTGAATCTCCCTTCCCATGCTTCCTTTCTCTCTCCATTTACTCTATTGAACCTTATCTTCCCATGTTATGGAAAATATATCTTTTTATGTGGCCTACCATGCTTGCTCTCTGTCTCTGAAGGAAACTAGTTGTGGGTGCTTTTATGTAAGAGACCTTCAACTTGAATGATAGTCAGTATTGAGTTAAACAAACTGTGTCAGTCCTTCTGTGTGTTTGAGTGAAGGGGAAGGGGAATTTGTTAGAAGAGAAAGCAGTATCTGGGATTATATGGGGTTGAAGTGGAGTAAAAAGATTTTCCTAATTGTCCTGAGATGTTAGTTTGCATTTATACAGTATTTTTCTACTTCACCTTTAAACCTTTGACAGACCATCTTTTTCAAGATGTTTTTTGTTTGCTTGTAAAAGTGTAGCATCTTCACTTTCTAATTCTATTTTGATTTTCTGCTCTCCTTCGTTTACCTTGTTTGACATTTTTCATGTCTGTTCGATTTCAACATAAAAAGATATCTGAAGCTTGAGACGCCCCTGCCCCCTTACCTTCATATGGTTGTGTTCAATACATGTCTGTAAAAACACCCTGCTCTAAAGCTAAAAAATAAAATGCTAAGGGGTATATGAATCAAATTGAAAAGGAAGAAAAAGGATGAATATTAAAGGGTAAAGTTTGTCAGTGCATGGGCAGAAAAGATCATTCTGCCATAGGGTGGTAAGATTAGGTTTTCCTGCAGCTCAATTCTTCTGCGGTCATGCGTATCAGGTGTACCATGATGCACTACTTATTACCTACATATGCATATACGCCAGGTAGCTTGAACTTTCTTCTGCCTAATTGCCTGGGCAACCTTATGAATCTGCTTGTTCATTCAACTACGAAGACTTATTTGAGTATCTGCTTGTGCTTTTATTTTTCCACTTCTTTTCTTTCTTACTAATTTTCCCCCCCTTTTTCTTTCCCATTTACAGATATACTTCAAGAAGAAGAAAACTGGAGGGATTTCTTTCAACAGCACTATACCACTGACGCATGTGGATGAGAAACTTTGTTACCAGATTCTGCATGAATACAAAATTCACAATGCTGAGGTATGCCATAACTATCGTATTTTGTTTTAGTTTACTTTTAATTTGTTTGCATCTAAATGCAACTCCTACTTGAGCATGAAATATACAATGTGGAATTACTATGGTTACAAGCAAAGCAGGTATCCACGGTGATCAGAAATACTCTTGAGAAAATACAGTGACTGTATCCCTTTGGTTTGATGACTATTGTTATGGTGTCTTTTATCTTGCAAACAAAGAATAGAAAATTGAAAGTTTAAAAATTTTAACCGCTGTATCTTTTTATCTTTGGTTACATTATTGATTAAAGTACGGTAAATTGTAATATGTGCGATTTTTCATGGCTTTTAGTTCTGTATTTTATTTTACACCACACACATCGATGCTGGGTTTTATTTTAGTATTTTGCTTCTTATTTGTCCATAGCATAAATGTTCCATTGTTTCCAGGTGCATTCATAAGTTTCTGTTTCCCAAGTAGTTGATTTCTTGTTCCTTGTCACAAATACATGCTATTATGGGTTCACAAATACAAGAAGTTGAGTATTGGCAGCCTGCTGTGTGTATTAATTTGCTCAACTCCGTCTCATTCTTACTCCAGTCACAATTTAATGCAGATCCTTTTTCGCGAAGATGCCACAGTTGATGACTTTATAGATGTCATTGAAGGCAACAGGAAATATATGAAGTGTATATATGTTTATAACAAGATAGACGTTATTGGTATTGATGATGTTGATAAGCTAGCCCGGCAGCCTAGTTCTGTTGTCATTAGCTGCAATCTAAAGGTAGACCTCGAATTCTAACCGTTATCATGTTTTTACTTTTTAGTTACTCTGCATACCCTGTTGACTGATCCCATGCTTCTCCTTGGTCTCTTGATAAGATCGTACTAGTATGAGACAATATCAACTACAATCTGTTTGTTGTGTTGGGCTTTATGCTATTTATTTATATTAGCAATTGACTACCAAAGACTTTGTGATTTGTTGCTTTGAGTGGCCACTAGAAAAACATGCCTTTTGGCTGCTCACTTCCTTCATGCCCCTTGCTGTAACTTAATCTATACATAAATAAGCTTTTGGTGGTAGGCAAACTCTTAACTCTGACTTGTATATCTCATTCTTGTCCTTGCAGCTGAACTTCGACAGACTGCTTGCGAGGATGTGGGATGAGATGGGGCTTGTGAGAGTATACACAAAGCCACAGGGTCAGCAGCCTGATTTCTCAGATCCTGTTGTTCTTTCTGCTGTATGTGATTTATTCTGTCTCCTCATCGATATCTCTGCCATTTTATTTAAGGTTTCTGGTCCTGCAGTTTTTCCAATTTGTCCATCTCATATCTGTTTGCATTTGATAGGATAGAGGTGGCTGCACAGTCGAAGACTTCTGTAACCATATACATAGGAGTTTGGTAAAGGAAGTCAAATACGTGCTGGTATGGGGCGTAAGTGCAAGGCATTATCCTCAGCATTGTGGCTTATCACATCTTCTGCAAGATGAGGACGTGGTTCAGATCGTCAAGAAAAAGGTACTAATATCCTAAGCTTTCCTTGTTTACTCAATTTTAGCAAGTTGTTGTTACAGTTAGTAGAAATGGCAAAGCGTGCATGCCAAGTAACTTGACAAAAAAGCTGTATGAAGAGATGGTTAACAGTGTGGTTATTGATTGTTGCAGGATAGAGAGGGGGAAGGGCGAGGCCGTTTCAAGTCGCACTCAACGGCTCCGGCTCGGATTTCCGACAGAGAGAAGAAGGCTCCTCTGAAGACATAGAAGAGGTATGCGGAGGAAATTCTGTATAACTAGTTTAGTTCAAAGGAACAGTTGGAGTGAGTGGATGGAGAAGAACAGAACACATCCTTGATGTTGTATCCCATTTAATTAGTATTATCATCTGCTACCTCCATCCCAAATTATTTCAAGTATTTGATTTTTGATGTTAGGGTTGAGTCAAATTATTATTAGGAAAAATTTATTAAAAAAATTAAAAAAAATTATATTTAGAAACTAGAAACATTAAATTATCATGAAAAAAATTATAGATTAAATATTAAAAATAGAATGTTCAAATTTTTTTTGGGACGGATGGAGTATTTATTACTATCTCTTTTGGTTTCCTGTTTGTCATTGTCATTCTGATGTCTGGTGCTTTCTCACTTTGAGACATGCACTATGCGAGTTTGAGGGAGTGTTGTTTGTTTAGTGAACATTTGCACACGCACACAATTCTGTCTTATGTTGTAAATTGAATGCCAGGTCCTCAAAAATTATTCAATTTGTCTCGACTTAAGGAAAAAAACAGTATATGTATGTGACTTTTGACACCTTCCTCAATTGAACTAAATCTATCGTTTGAGAATAGTTGTTTGAATTAATGCTACGTTTTGGATAATTTCTTAATTCAAAAAGTGAATTTTAAAAGTTGTAGTTAAACATACACAAACGAACATGATATAGCATGGTTGTTTGCAATTACATTCTCAACATCTAGATCCATGTATTTTTTTATTCTATATTTTGATATAGAATGTTTCCTATAATCTATATATAAATAAAAAAAATGGATTTTTTGTGGTGTCTTTAAGTATTTTAGCGTACTCTAATGCCACCACCTCTAAACATGGCCCGCTTGTGTTTCTTCCTATTGGCGATCTTGCTCAGCCCGTTATTGACGGTAATGCTCAGCTCTCCTTTGGAGATTCTGTTTGACGATGCGTCTCCTAAAATTCTAGCGTCTAATGCATCTTGTGGCGGTGTTTCATTCCTATTGGGTCGCTCTCTTGCGACGGCGTTGAGGTCACGGTTTCGTCTCTCATCGTGGACTATGTGTAGTTGGCACTCTGTGGCTCTGTGCCCTCGACTAGTGCCTTGCGGCAACCTCTCCCCAGGCTCAAGGACTCGCGTCCTTTGCGGGTCCGCCTTGACTCACTTACTGGCAGCCTCTCGTTTCTCTGGTTTGCGATTTGGGTGGCATCGTCGTTTCGACCCAACCCTTGGCTTGTCGATGGTTGGTGGAGCTAATGCTCTTGTGGGTCGCATCGTGATGCTCTCATCAGCTCCGACACTCGCCACCTCTCGTTGGCTTGCTTCTGATTAGGGCATCAGGTGCAACTCTTGGGTTATCATCGTTGTCGGTGACGGCCCGATTCTCTCAAGGCTACAAGGGGGGTCTTTTGCTCAGGTGCAGGGTTGTTTTGTAGTGGTGGGGTGATGGGATCTGTAATGGTGAAGGATAGTGAAGCTTGGAGGATACCAATGAATTCTGTTGTTACGGATGTATCTCTTCAATTACTGGCAGGACGTAGCAGAGGCTCGTCTTGCACTGCTCCATGAGTCTTTGACCTTGGAGTGAGTCATATTTTGGGCCATCATGACTTGCTAATTCCTGCTATTTTTTTACCCGGTTTATTTTCGCATTTAGGTTTTCTGTCTTTACTTTTTCAATGTTTTGGTCTCTCTGGAAGGTTGGCTTTGGCTTCGGTATGTCTGCATGCTTTATGGTTGCACAAGTTTTCCTCTTTTAAATCGTCATGGTGAGACGACATTTAGCTCAGTTAGAGCTTACTTGGTGCGTTGGTCGGGATCACAAATATATATTACTTCATCATGACATCTTACGTTGTTATTAAACTCTTTGATGGTTTTGTTGGGGGATTGTTGCGTTGGCCGATAAAGTGTCCGATGTTATGTCTTGTTAACTGTATTTTTAGTGTCTCTTGTAGTGTTATTGAGTTTTGTTTTGATTATCTTTTGATGTCTGTTTTAATTATCATGTTTTCTTCTAGACTTTTCGTCTTAATGGCTACTGGTTTGTATTTTCTTTGAAAATAATAATAAGCGGTTTTGCTATAATAAAAAATGTTTTAACATGTACTCCCTTCATCCCTTTTTAATAGTTATTTTTCTTTTTCAGCATTTAATCTATATATTTTTTTCTTCTACATTTTAATATATAAAGTTAAGTAATATATATACTAAAGACAAATTAATGTGTCTAATTTCTAGAAATTTTTTTAAATTTTTTTTAAAAAAAATTCTTTTTAATAAAAATTTAAATTAAACAAAAAATTAAAAATTAAATATAATTATTAAATTTAGGATGGTGTTTGAGGGGACAAAGTTGACCATTGAAAATACAGATGGAGATGGGCATGAAATGTCCAAATCTGAAAGCCCATCTGCTGGTGGGCCAGATATATTCATACAATCTTCCAATAGCACTCTGAAGCTTTCTGAAAAAGACAAATTCAGTGGATCAATTTTGGGATAAGGGCAAAATCAGTCCTATAGATTTATAATTTTTAATAAATCAGTCCTATAATTTTAAATTTTTATAAATAAATTCTAAATCAGAAGAGAATCTAATAATAAAATCCTAAAACTGTTTTAGTAGGATTTTAGAACACTAAACTTTTCAATTTTGTACGTTAAAGACCCTGAACTTCTCAAACTGGCAGTTTATACTAACTTGGCTCTGATATCATTATTATTCGATTATTACTCCATCCGTCCCTAAAAAATTATCTCATTTGTTTTGAAAATTTCACAGTATTTAATCTATGATTTTTTTCATGAATGTTTAGACATCACAAATAAAATATTTCATAGGTGTCTCATATTTGCAATCTAGATTTTCTAATTATTTTTTTATTTTGAATCTTTTAAAATTGTTTATCTTTGTTAAAATTTGAGTCAAATAATGAATTTTGAAACAATAAATTCAAATGAAACAATTATTCAGGGACGGAGGTAGTATTTTATAAGAAGCGATTATTATTATTAACTTCAAACATGCAACATTAAAATTAATAATTAATAATCAATCAAATTAAGACTAATAATGAAAGCACAACACACATTTATTTTAAATATTTAGAAAAAAAGTCTCACGACCCTTTTAATCGATGATGAGTCTTACTGAGGAAATACGACTTGTGTGATAAACCACAAAAACCTTGTAAATAAAATTTTGAATTTGAAGCCCCGTGAAAAATGAAAAGCTTGAGTAAAGCTTGATTCTGAACTGAAAAAATATTTTTTAAAATTTTAGAATCAAACTTATAAGTGCTGAAAAGTTTAAGGAAAATAAAGAGAAAACATAGAATATTCCCTAAAATCCTGTTTTAGGACTGAAACGTTAATAAAAAAAAAAAAAAAAAAAAAAAGGACTTAACCGTAGAAAACAAAAAAAAATTAGAACTGTAATGTTAATTTTATAAAATTTTAGAACTTATATTTTAATTCAAATAGTTATAGAACTATACCATTAAAAATATGAAACATAGAGGGATATTTGTACTTTTTTCCATTTCCTTTCCTGTCACCCAAAACGTCCTCCTGGCGCCTGATTTGTGGTCTCCACTGTCTCCCCGCCTCATTAATCACGATAAGCAACCAAACATAAGCCATCACTAACTCACCCGACCGCTGAATCCATACACGAAACAGACACCAAAAACCAAAAAAAAAAACAGTTCTCAATTACGAGTATACAGTATTTTCTCCGTCCTAAATTAATTAATTTTTTTTTATTATTGTTTTATAATATTTAATTTATGAGTTTTTTTTTCATGAATATTTAAATGTTTAAAATTAAAAAAAAATAAATTCTAATCATAATTTGTAATATATTTTTTCTAAATATATTTTTTTAGAATTTTTTTTATTACTTATTTTTATGAAAATTTGGATCAAACATTGAATTTTGAAATGTGATTATCAAATGAGCCAATAGTATATATGGGAAAAAACTAGAGAGAAATTAAAGAAATTGTATAGACAATCGATATGAGAAGTAGAGAATATTGGAGGGGAAAATATTTTCCTACTATATACGTTGTATGTTATTAGTGGTGGATATCATTACTAATAATTACGGAGCTACTATTTCCGTAATTAATAGTGACAGTCCCACAATAAATAATGAATACATCAACTAATAATATTATGTTACATATATAAGTTGGAGAACTTTTCTTCAATTCCGGTTGGAGGTAAATATTATCCGATTAGAGGTATCGTAACAACATTTAAAAATAAAAATTGTTTCAAATAAAATGAAAGGAACCTTTTTCACTTTATTTTGTTTTATTTTAGTATATTTTTTATTTTACAAATACACTAAGTGGATTGGGAGGAGTGAAAAATGAGTCTAAAATGGGACAATGATAAACATTTATGTAGTGTTAATGGTTAAAGACAATTTTAATCTATATAAAAAAATTAAAAGTGATAACATGTTTGGGACCGAGAGAATATTTATGTGCGTATGTATATAGTTTTTTTTGTTTTTCACTGTTTTATGATAAAGTTGCAGCATTGTATTTTATCGATCTTAAATGATATGTCACTTTTCCTTTGTAATTTATAAATGAATTAGATACTCCTAAATCTGTATCTAAATGTGTTATTATTTTTAATTTTTCTTATATAGATTAAGATTGTCTTTAATTATTAATTTATTATTAATGTTGAGATAATTATTTTTTAATGTTGTGACAACATATTTGAGATAAATGGAGTTGATCTTTGTAGAGAAATAGATAGTTAGAGATATGTAGTTCTCATTTCCAAGAACAAGTTGTGACATGCATCTAGAGATGGGTATTGGGGCGGGTCGACCCTCCGTGTCCTGCGACCCGCTTGGACCCGTCAAGTAATGACCCGTCCCATTGCCCGCCCCATATTTTTAACGGCTACCCACGGATCGACTCAACCCGACCCGTTCGTTCCAGCACAGTGATTAAAGTGTAATTTTTTAAAGTTTTGATCATTTTTAAATTTTTTAATAAAGTTCAGGAACAAAAAATATAAATAATTTTGGGTCAAAATGTAAATTTTTAAAAAATTTGAGAACTATTTTGTAATTTTTAAAAAAATCGGAGGATCATTTTATAATATTTTAAAATATTGGAGGACTATATTGTAAATTTTCATTTTCAGAGTTGGATCCGTCGGATCATCCCGCCTCGCCTGAACCCGTCCCGCCTAGATCCACTCCACTAGTGGATCCACCCCGTTCAGAGACGAATCACTTAAAAACCCGTCTTGAACGGGACGGGTCAGCGAGACCTGGCTCGGGTCGGGTCAAAATGCCCTTCCCTACATGCATCCATGTTTGGGGTTGTTTTTTCACGTTAAAAAGAAGAGAAAGCTGAAATATTTGCTCCAAATTCGTGACCCATGCAGTTAATAAACAGGCAAAGAGAGAAGAAAAAGCAAACTAAAAAACCAAAAAACTAGCAGTAGTTTAAAGCTGCTACAAATTACAAAATTTAAAGTTTATTGGGATCGCCAAAAAATACTTTGTTCGACGACCCAGCAGCACCTTACATTCCATTCCCTCCATCAACTCATGCTCTTTACGACTTTAACGCTTTACCTAAAGCTGCAATTGTCTACCTTCCCCTTTTCTTTTCTCTTTTGCAATTTTCCAGAAATGCCCATCTAAGATTTCAGCTCTTATGTTTCAGACATGGGTAGTGCTGTAATTTGGTTCAAAATACCAGCCCTCTCTTGCTTGCAAGGATGGAGTCCAGATCACCCGTCCCCAATGTCCCTTCCATGTTCCTCATTATAAATGATTAACGATCCTCTCTTATAAATGTGTGACATGTCACTTGCTATAGTAATGGTTGAGACTAACTATACTATTTCATGAGCACTTGATCTAGTGATCAATATTCCTGTGGATATTTATAAGAGATTTCGAATTTGAATCTCCGATATACCTAACCTTTTACTCTATTTGTATAAAAATATATATATATATATATATATATATATTATTTTTAATTATATAACGTAAATACATATGGCATTAGTTGTTTTTTTATTTTTTATTTTTTTTCTTTAAGAATGTAGGAGTATAAATAAGAGATGAGAGAGACAGCTTAATTAATAAATTAAATCAGATAAATAATATAGCTGCATAATTAAGCAGCTGTACATACATCTTGTGATAGAGATATGTAGTGTAGTGTGTGAGGAGCACACGTGTGCACGCGCGACAGGTGGTGGGCCAGGACGGCACGTGCGGCCTCAAAGCTGGGCCTTGCAGTTCCAGATTTGATACCTATCTTCTTCCTCTGCTCTGCTTTCCTTTCCCCACGTACCCTCCTCTTTTTTTTTTTTTTTTTCCTAGCTATTCGAATTAAAACCATATTTAAATTAATTTAATTTAGTTAAAACCATATTTAATTAATAAGCCACAAAATTTTCAAAACTCTACTAGTTTAATATCTCCAAGTATTCTATTGAAAAAATAAGTAAAAGAACCACAACATTTTTCCTAACCTTAACCACGCTATGATATTTCTTTTATTATTCTTTTCACATGTTTTTTTCTAATCGAATATTCAGATACATTTTAGGTTTAATTTTACATTACATCACATTATACTTCTGTCTGTTACATCAGAGAAAAGCAGATGAAATGGTTAACATTAGTACAATATTTAAAGATTAAGATTTATAAAAAATTTAGTGATTGATTCGTGAGAGTTAAAAAGTTAATCATTGAATTATTAGAGTAATTTTTACCAGATGTAAAAAAAATGTTAAAAAGTTTACTTAAGAAATTGGTCCATGTGTTTACAATTGAAATCACACGTTTTTGCATGCCGCCCATTGCTATAGCTATTTTACAATTTAATATAAAATATTTAGAAGGTGTTCGTTTGACCTATATATAGTGAACACATACTATATTTCCCTCTTTATTACGTTTACATTACTATTTTTTAGTTTTTGGAATGGATTGTGAATATGAAATAAAAACATTTTGCAACTACAATAACAATAAAGGCCTGCAATAACGTTACTTTATGTGGCCCTCTACTCTTTGATGAAGACAGATCTATTTTTGAAGCTAATCTGTCCAGAGAAGAACTGACAGCAGCCCTTTTCTCCATGAGCCCAAAAAAAGCCCCTGGCCCAGATGGATTCTCCACTCATTTCTTTCAGAACCAATGGTGTATAGTTGGTCCAGACGTCCTGGCTGCAATTCTTTACTGTGTTAAAAAGCAGCAGATACCTCAGGCCCTTGGAGCCACAGCCGTCCATCTTATCCCAAAGAGCTTCATCTCTAATTCACCTGCAGACTACAGACCAATATCTTGCTGTAATGTAGTATACAAAATACTCTCAAAGGCTTTAGCACTCAGACTTCAAGGTACTCTTCCTAAGATTATCAATCAAGCTCAGTCTGGTTTCGTCAAAGGCAGACAGATCGTGGATAATGTTAGCCTAACACAAGAAATCATCAGAGGCTACAACACTCAAGCAATATCCCCCAGAATGACAGTAAAGATGGATATAAAGAAGGCTTATGACTCAATCTCTTGGTCTTTTCTCCAGAGTCTCATGATCCAGCTGGGATTTCCACTCCAGTTTGTCCACATCCTCATGGCTTGCGTATCCTCTCCATGGTACACTATTAATATTAATGGTACTTTGCAAGGATTCTTCAAAGGTACTAAAGGCCTCAGACAGGGTGACCCAATATCCTCATACCTCTTTGTTATTGCCATGGACTACCTTTCTAGGCTTCTAAAAAGCATGTACAGCTCTTGGTATATCAAATATCATCCAAAATGCAAGAAGCCTAAAATCTCCCATCTGATGTTTGCTGATGATCTCCTTATCTTTGCCCAAGCTTCTGAAACATCAGCCCAAGGGATTCATAAAGCTTTACAGCATTTTTCGGCAGTGTCTGGTCTCCATATGAATAGTCAGAAAAGTCATGCGTTTATAGCAGGAGTTAAATCAGAAAAAGTCCAAGCCATTCTCTCTATTCTTGGAGTACAAAAAGCAGATCTGCCCATGAAGTATTTAGGAGTTCTGTTAGATGGTTCAAGACTAACAACCAAACAATGCCAGCCTCTAATGGATAAAATCCTGGATACTCTCAAAGGATGGTCAATCAAATTTCTGTCATATGCAGGTAGGCTTCAACTTATCAAGTCAGTAGTCTTCAGTATACAGAATTACTGGTCCTCCATCTTCCCCATTCCAAAGAGTGTCCTTGAATACATTGATCAGAGATGCAGAAGCTTTCTATGGGGTGGTACACCAGACTCTCACAAGTCTCTCGTAGCATGGAAAAAGGTATGTGTACCAAAAACACAAGGTGGTCTAGGCATATATGGGCTTGTGGGCTGGAACTTGGCTTTTCAAGCTAAAAAAATCTGGAAGTTAATGAAAGATAAAGAAAGCTTGTGGGTCAAGTGGGTTCATACTTATTATTTCAAACAGTCAGAATTCTGGACAATGGACAAACCGAAATACGCTTCTGTCATGATTAAATCCTTGTTCTCAGCTAGAGAAAGATATAAAGACTTGTTTAGTAGAATT
>JBBYHH010192456.1:0-22458 GCA_038382905.1 Daphne laureola | reverse complement strand
CTTTGATCCTCTCTCATTACCGTCTTTCATCTTTGCTTCACGACGCTCTCTCTTAACACCTTTGGCTTTGTTGGGCAGTGCCATTTCCCCAATCTGCAGCACAAGATATACCATGAGTCCATAAAGAATTTGCGGCAATGTTCTTTCATTCCAAAAGAATTTCTCAATCTGTCAAATCAATAATTTCCTCTAGCCTTTCATCGCACAAACTTCACGTCAATTTTCAAAAACTTCCAACATTTGTTTTAAAAAATGCTACAAAAGAACACTCATGTGGATGTTCATATTTTACCTTTTGATCAGGAATATATATCTTCCCAATCTTCCCTTGTATAATATCTTGGCCAACATTCTTCAGCTGCAAAGAAATCAGAAAGAGGGTCATGTAACAGGAGTATGTGAAGTTGACAAACATGACATGTGCATAGGTCAAATTGAGTTCACTCACTTTCTTCTTAGGCTTATCCTTGGTAGTCTTCATAGCTTCTTTTCTTACACCATCATTCGGAGGCCGATGACGACGAACTACGAAATCCATTGATGGCCCAACTTCAACCAACTCCATTCTTGGAACTACGGTACCAGACTTTTTCAGCCGCAAAGCACAGTGTGTTATGAGCACCTTGTTAGAAGAAACTGCTGTACATACATAAGCACGGTCTAGACCAGCAAGATTCAAGTTCTCCACCACCTGCAAAATCAGAGTGGAACCAACTTCAACAAATCATTCTCTATTTTTCCTGCTATGAACAGAAAGGGAAAAATACTGAAAAGACAGACCTCTCCCCTGAATAAATCAGTCAGGACTTCCTTCAAATGTTTGAGCTCCTCTACATTCTCAAATCCTTCCCCAGAAAAAAGAATGAAAGGTTTTGATCCCATCTTTGGGGCCAATTTCTTGTCGTAACTAAATGAACCCATTGGCTTGTAATTTTCAACGCCAACCTCCATAAGATCGTAGATGTGGTAACCAAATGTCCGGCCAATTACAAGATTGTTTGGTCTCTTTTTCGAGTGAGAACCAAACTGCATAAGAAGAGCAAATGTTCAGAACTCGTTAGTAAATGCCATCAGAAAGCAATCTTCACGAGAAATAAACTAAAGCTACCAATATTAATTAACCTGCACCATTTAGCTCAAACTCATTCAACCAACCACAAATGTTAAGCGCTTAGCCTATGAATTCTGAAAACTCAGTTCAACAATGACAAACATCTACACCTAAACAAGAAAAGCCATAAACATTCAGAAAGGAAGCTGTGACAGATTGTATGAAGCTCTAAAAGTACCATTCCACATATATTTCACCTGCCCAAAACTATATCCCTAAAACATTTGAATGCAGATAAAATAAACTCAAAATTCGCCTATAGAATCTCATAAAACACTATAAGCATCCTAAACAACAAGCAATTAACTCAGTTTCCCCAGAGCTTCATCCACCTTTCTTAAAGCAGCTTAAAACAAGCAAACGATAGATTCTACTTACGACAATAATACTGCAATCGGTTTTATTAGAGAAGAACTCCAGGGGAGTTTCTCCGCCGCCTTCAAATGGCCTTATGTTATCGCTCTTCCGGGTGAACCGCACCGCTTCGCCTTTCTTCAGGTGGTCAATCTCCGTGAGGATCGAATTCAAAGTACTGCTCGTCTTCGTGCCTTGAAGTATCAATGTCTTCTTCCCGTTCTCCACCTGAACAGATACAAACAAGCTCAGACGATTCTCACCGGTACAGTTACAGCCATTCGAATTTGAGGAGAAAATTTCCGGTTACTTACCAGCTTCGGAGCTCGATTTTCGAGCTCTCGCTTGGACCTCTGATTCTTCGGAGTTTTAATGCTCAACATGATGATCAAACGTTAGAGCTTTCTGTGAGTATGGCGAGAGCTGCCGGTGAAGGAGCGTTGAGACGAATTGCGCGGCGGCGACGCTGATGTCCCGCCAAAGTTCAGGGCAGGGCTGGTTAAGGAGGACAGTACAGTACCAATAATATATCAGTCTTACCATTCAAAGTTTTTAATATGTTTTACATGGACCACATGTATTGGTTTATTTCATCGTTGCCACCAAATTGCAAGATTTGGTTATATGATTGTAAATCAGGTGAGCCTTTTGATGGTAGTTCAAGTTTGAGCTCGAGTTGAGCTTATTGAGTCGATCCTTACTTGAGTTTGAGTCTAAAAAATAGCTCGATAGATTTGTGGCCAACAGCTGCGTCTCGCTCATCCCGCCGCCGAGTCCGCTTCATGGTTATCTAGCTGCAAGTCAGATCTAGATCAACGAAGATGGTGTCAAGATGACGCCATTCACGCATCTAATGTCCCTCCCTCCATCGATTGCTTTGAGTCCATCTCCGACTCCGACCACGCTCCTCACCAGAGAGAGTGAGAGGCAGCTGACTCGCGGTGGTGCTGAGGCATCTCTGTCGCTGCTGACGCTACTTTGGGAGAAAATTAAAGCATTTACGTTTGGGTTGTCATTGCTTGATTATTGCAGATCCACCAAAATCTACCATTTCCGTGATAAGAACTAAAGAAGGTTGAAGAAGAAGAAGGGAGGCGGCGGTGATAGGAGAGTGGAGATTAGTTAGATAAATGTATGAAAGATGAGAAAAGTGAAACTTGTAGGACATAAATAATTTTTTTTAATAAACTCAAGCAATGAGTTGTAAATTATGTAAGGATATTTTTGTCATTTTGGTTAACTAACAGTCAACTTCACAGTCCAATTGACAAAGGGACTTCAATTGAAACAAAAACCAAAATTAAAAAATTAAAATATGATAAATTCTTAAAAAATAATTAAAATAGGATAATTAAAAAAAATAAGGGACTAAACTTATATTTTACCCGTTATAGTATTTAGTCAATGGCAATCAATTCTGATCAATCTAAAAATATCAATTTGGATATTTAAATTATACTATAAACTTTAATGTATCTTATATTTCATCATTAGTTTATTTATAATATAGGTTAAAAATGAGCTTATCAAGTTACAAGGTTGAACTGGAGTCTATAAATTTAGGCTACAATGATTCATACTCGAACTCGAAAAGTACCGATAAGCAATGAGATCGAGCTTGAACTAAATTGACTCATAGTCGATCCGGCCCATTTACATTCATATATTTCATTACATATGTATGCGCCAACCAACCCAAATCTAAACCATTAGAGTCCAATCTAATAAGGGGGAAAAGATTCTCTTCGGTACCGGAAACGTCCAGTACTGGAGTTAGTATTATTTTATATATTAATTAGCATTAATTATCTTAATTAATACTCTAATTTCACTCTAATTTTATCCTAAACACGCACTGCACACACACACTTTACTGGAGAGAAGCACGACACCCAATAGGGAACATTGAACAATGATCACGTAGTCATCCACTGTATCAATATTACTCTCTCGTCTCACAAAGATTATAACATTTCTTTACTATTTTTACAGTATTTAATCTACGATTTATTTTTATGAAGTCATAGACATGTAAAGTTAAATGATTCATATATTTCTCATAATTTGCAATCTAATATTTCTAGATATATATATATTTTTTCACTGTTTATTTTAGTTAAATTTTGAGTAACAAGGTTATTTCACTGTTTATTTTGAGTAACAATATTTCATTGTTTATTTTAGTTAAATTTTAGTGAAAACAAGGTTAGTCTCTCTTTAATAACTAGTTATACATCCCAATTATTTACAAAAGAAACTTGAAATGAAAATTTTCATAATTAAACGAACTCTAGAGAATTTATATTCCAAATTTTCCATCCGTTTTCACTCCATCTTTTTTAAAACAAAAATTCAGCACTTTTGGTTTTTTGGTTATCTGTCTTCAAGACTCTGTGTCTATTCATATAGAAGCTAGGTAGTTTTGTCACTTGGGAACTGCAACACAAAATTGACTTGTTTTAGAAGCATAAAAGTGAATTGAGTTTTCAATTTGGGAAGCTGTCGCCAGAAATTAGAACTGGCATTGCCATCTGGATATTCAATCAGGCATCTTAGAGAAGATGGATCACAGCATGAATTCAATGTTTTCTGACAGTATGAATTTAGTTGGTGAATATAGTGGCGGATCACTTCTTCACCTTGTTATTTATTTATTTTTTATTTTGTTCCAACAGATAAGGATCTCAGTTATGATCACCTGGCCTTGGGCTTAAAAGAAGCTTTGCTGAAAGACAAATCTGCATTCAATGCCGATCGCCTCCAAAAATATACTGGTCTTTGCATTGTCTTCATTTTCACCCTGCTCTGTTTAAGACTACAAATGTTTGCCCTGGTTGAATTTGTCTGCAAATCATGAGGTAATGATAGCTTTCTTTTAGGTCCTGAATTGCGCGAGTTACTAAAATGGCCTAGACCACTTCCGTTGGAGGACGAGAGGGTCCGCTTGCTTCATGAGGTAAAACCACATAACTTAGTGCCATCTGACTGTTTCTCATCTCTGCCTACTTATCTGTTTTCTACCCTAAACTTTGCGCCATTTCACTATATTTTAGGTTGGTCGAGAACTGGAAAGAACTT
The DNA here is from genome assembly GCA_038382905.1 of Daphne laureola. Taxonomy (NCBI): domain Eukaryota; kingdom Viridiplantae; phylum Streptophyta; class Magnoliopsida; order Malvales; family Thymelaeaceae; genus Daphne; species Daphne laureola. The sequence continues at coordinate 17,915 of JBBYHH010192456.1, read as the reverse complement.
TCGAAGGCAAGGCATCAAAACTCGTTGAATCTTGTGGAAAATCAGCTGTGGAGCTTGTTGCTCTTATAACACATCATTTTCCAGGTACATGTATTCCCTTCTCTATTTGCCTTCTGTTGGAAAATGATGAATTACAGCATCCATCTTAATTTGTGTTCTTGTGCTGTAGGATTTCGTGACCATGCAGTGTACCGAGGCCACCAAGTGTTCTTGTACAAGAGAGCGCAGATCTTTGCAGCGGATCTATGGGGTTCCTTCAAGGGACAAGGATACGGAGAGTTCACTGACATAGACTCCATCACCATGTTTGCTGATTACATTGTTCCTGCTGTCCTTCACCAGCTTGGTGTCCTGAAATATAGTCCCACCCTTTCAAACACTATCAATGCCAATCGTGAGATAGTCCCGGGCTGCGAGGAGGAGGTTGAACTACGAGCTTGCTCTATATATGCTGTAGAGAAAATGAGGGAGCTGTTGAGCAAGAAATCAGGCATGCAGGTAATGATGGGCGAGATAACCCTCTAGCCCTAATATTCTACATGCTTTTCTATTTGATTCATAAGACTCTCGGCGCGATTAGAGATGGGCATTGGAGCGGGTCAACCCGTCTTCCGGCCTTTAGGAATCGCTCCACTCTATTTGTGCATATTATCCAACCCACTCCACCACACACACAATGACTAAAGTGTAAGTTTTTAAAAATCTGATCCTCTTTTAATTTATTTTTGACAAAGTTCAAAGACTAAGTATGTAAATTTAATACGCCATTTTGTAATTTTTGTAATTTTTTGTACGAGATTGAGGATCATTTTCAGTTTTCAAGTTTGAAGACTGCATTAATATTTTGTTAGTCAAAAGACATTTCATGGAATTCCAATGAATATCCACTAACCCTTTCCTTGACACTGATGGATTATTAAAATTGATTAATCTGACAATGATGTTGAACTCCATTTGGATCCTAAAAAATTGTTTCTATTTCAGGTGCTAAGCGTGGAGCTGGATCTTTGGCTTTGGTCTGTTGGCGTGCAGCTTCCCTCCCTACAATACCACCGGACACTTTCGATTTATTACTGAGTAGCTAACCGGTAAGGTTCTGGTTCTAGAATGCGATTTTTGATCGGATAATCACGTTAACACGGTACGGTAGGTAGGATACCCGACCTTAATTGTCAACTTTTGTCTTCTTTTTTCAGACCTCAGACTATCCTTCAAACTAATTTAAGCTTCCATCACTATGCTAGCCGTGACTTTTCAAGGTTACAGTTTTAAATAGTTTGGGGGTGACCGAACATTCACATATGTTGAGGTTTTCGTAATTTGTCAATTATACATTATAATTATAAACTATAACATTTGTCGAGGGATAATAAACAGTGAATGAACAGTACGTCTTTTGGCTTTTAGTGTTTGCAAAGGTTGCCGTTCAATTGTGATTGTGGCTGATGATATGGGTATTTGGCTCAACCCGGCTGCATCTCCTTCATCTTTTGATATGTTTTAAAAAACTTTCCAACTAATTTTATCTATTACGTTTTTTTATTTTGTATTGTCTTGGATCTATCTTCATTTCTTTCTTTTGTTCTCTGTTTCATACTAATATTTCCGTTAACTTATTGTTTCTAACACCTTAGTCATATTATAATGTTGATGGCTTATATGAAATAAGTTTGGCTTAAATATACATTATTACCCTGAACTATGATAAAGTGGGTAAATAAAGATCTGGACAAAAACCGATACATATAAAAGTCTGAACTCTAAAAAATAATGCAGATAAGAGTCTGAATTTTGAGAAAATTGTACAAATAAAAGTCTGAATGGAAACCTCATCTTCATCGTTTTTTTATATTTCATAACTTTATCTGTATCATTTTTTATTTATATCTTTATTTGTTAATTTTATTATAATTCAGGGTAGTAATGTGTATTTAAATCAATAAATTTATATTACAATGATTAACTTTAGGTAGATGCATCTTCCTTCTCATTTTCCATAATCCGTTACATATTATACGTTTAATGTGAAAATGTTTACGTACAATTATACGTTTTTTTTTTTTGAAAAGTACTTGAATAGAACATTATTATGCCTCTTCAAGGGATACCTCAATAATCTAAATGAATATAAAAATATTATATTTACTGAAGTTGCGAAACTTGAAAATATTAGTTACTTCTTGTAGAAACTAAACATGTTGCAACAAACACAAATTTTCTAATACTCCTACCGTCTTTAAAAAATTATATAATTTATTTTAACAGTTTTATTATATTTAATCTATAATTTATTTTTATGTATTTTTAGATATTAAAAATTAGAAAATTCATTTAAGAATCATTATTTGATATCTAAATTTATTAAATATATATTTTCTTAATTTTTTTACATTGTTTATCTTTATTAAAAATTGAGTTAAATATTAAATATTGAAATAATAAAATCAAATGATATAATTTTTTTTAAACGAAGAGAGTATTTTTTTTAATGATAGTCTATTTGCTCATAGTTATTACATTGAAAACCCGAAAACGCTTCATTATGAGTTTTTCCACCTGATCTGAATAAAATATTTTATCAGTTTCATAAAATTTTCATTAATCACTTTTACCCTTTTAATTGTTTCCCGCTGCGATGCGTGGTTGAAATAAGAAAATAGTTATTATTAAGCGTTATGAACGGTACTTTTGTTTCTGTTTTTATTTATTTATTTATTCTAAAATAACTCACAAATCCCCCCCTTCCCCTTAATGTTTTTTTACATATTAGCCCCTGACTTTTTTAACTTAATATGATAGCTTATCTTTCAATTTTTATTTTAATGGTTTGTACTTTGTGTTATTAAATTGGTTTTATTATCAAATAGTTCTCTGAATTATGTTAATTCGCGTATTTTAGTTCCTGAACTATAAAACATGTCAACTCAGTCCATGAACTATGTAAGTTCAAGCACTTTAGTCCTTTAACTAGGTAACTCACTCACTGAGACTTTAACGATGTTAGTTTTTTAACAGATGAGTGATTTATTTGTAGGAATTTAAAACATTTTGTTGCATAGTTAATGGACTTTGGGTATAAATTAGAAAGAATTATGATCATAATAGTCATTTTCTCTAAGATTAACTAACATTAATACAGTCAAAGGGGTAAAGTGTTTGACAATACATAGTTGAGGGACTGAGTTGATACATTTTATAATTTAGAGACTAAAATGATTGAATCAACATAGTTCAGAAGACTATCTGATAATAAAGTCTTTGAAAAATACTATTGGATAAGATTTTGGGAAATAAATTTTCTGAACATTACCTTGTGGTCTTTGATTTTATAGGGACTATCTGATCAAGCATTTTTCTTGACCATGGATCATAAAGCAAAGCTCAAGGAGGAAGACGTTGTTGTTTCCATATGAATATTAATATATAACCATACAAGAATTGAGTTATATTCAGAATTTGGGGAAGAAGGGCACTGTCCATCAAGGTTATAGTTTTCCTAATTGCTTTTTACTTGCGCATGAAGGCACACACATGAGACCAAACAGGCACTTGCCTACATACGTAGCAGTATAAATTTAGCTAAAATCATTAAAAATGAAAGATGAAAAGTAGAGTACTAAAACGTTTCATTTCTTATTGCTGAATTATACAACATCTCTCACTTATTTACAGTACAACCCAACCCACACTCCCCGGCTTAACCTCATCATACCTCTTCTTCAACTCCTCTCATCAGATCTCCTAAATGCTAGTAACAATTGGTGCAAGTAGAAATCAACCTCTTCAGGTTACGTACAAGATACTACTTTTGTTTCAAATGGTTTGTCTCATTTCCTTTTGTAAATTGTAAAGGAAAAGTGACAACCCATTTAAGACGGAGGAGGGAGTACTTGCAAGTTGCAACCACACTCTACATTCACTTGGACAACTTACCTAAAGGGAAATCAACATCATTTGCCATTGATGAATAGGTAACGGCAAACCATGCACTTTTCATGTTTCAGCGGCTCTCCAGTCTCCATAGTCCATCTGTAATTTATACATGTATATACATGCAGATGATCAGTCACCACTGACCATTAGGGACTGATGCGGCACCCTCTTGATTTCAACAAAGGTGGAGTAGTCCTGGCTCAAGGGCTGTTTCCATGGCTCTCCATCCATCTGCAGATACGCGTCTTTCCACTCCCCGCCCCTCAGTTCCAATCTGATCAAAGCTGCCTGCACACACAGAAAATCCACAATCAATCAATAAACCGAGTCTTAATCCCAACTGGTTGAAGTCGCTGCATGAATCTCACATCTTCACTCTTCATTTCGCTCTATCCATATTAATTTCCTCTCAAAATTTCAGGAGCCTGAGATCACTCTCAAGTATCCCTTACCAGTTTAACCTCTCATAAGTTCAACCTATAAGTTCCAAGCACTGTGAATCTGATTGGATTAATTTGAGAGCACGGAAATATGGACATCATTTGAAATATAATGTGAATATGGACCTTTGAAAGCTTAGAAACAGCAGGACAAACCTGTGCAATATGTTTGGCGGAGATGAGCTCAACCATGACAAATGAAGCATGCCAACCTTGTTTAAGGCCAAAGATTTCAAGAAGACCATCATCGACTTGAGGCTCCACAAAGCCTCTCTGGACAACAATCATTTTATAAGAACAGCTCTGTGATGAAGTCCATTTAAGTCTCGTTGCATGCGCAATTAATTACACCATACCTTTTCCAAATACTCTGGGCTTAAGTTACCCCATGGATTTCGTCCGCTTCCATAGTTATGGAGATTTAGAGCAACTATAGCCCTCACACTGTAACAAAAAATAATGACAGAAAAGGTGAAGCTTAAATGAATTCAAGATCTCATACTTCAGGTATTAGCTTCTATCAAGTAAACAGGCCACTGATAAGAGGGAAAGAGTCGTTTATAAATTCAGCAACTGTTTTAAACTAGAGCAAAAAACATGTTAAGGGTCACATTCCACCTTTTCGGGACGTGTATGAGCTCCCATTCCGCGGAATCAATCTTTTTAATATACATCCTCACGATGTTTTTCAGTCCCCTGCAAAGACCAATTTCAAGAGCGGACTATTTAAGGACAAGCTCACTGCAACAAAATTATCACAAGAGATGGATTCTGAGAGTTACACTCCAAAAAGTGAAGGAAAAAAAAAAACTTTTAATGAGAAAAACTTTTAACTATCTCCATGTCCAGACAAATGCTTAAATTATTTTGAGACCGAGGGAGTAGTAAAAAAGCAAGAATATAAGTGATTTTTTTCCAGCACAAAAAGCTCCTCGGTTACTGGCTCAATCTTTAAGCATGTAGTCATCGATGCTTTATTTAGTTGGACCGTTGGACGGTGCTCACAGAAGTATTATAAGTATAAGTGCAAGTAAAAGTGAAATCTGGTCAGCAGAAAAAGAAAATTCAAATCTATTGGTGCTTATGGATATGTATATGAATGCATGTACATTGTGTACGAGACAAGAGTATCATAAACTAAAATATGAGTACCTAGTAGGAGTACATATAAATTGCAAATCCACATTTCATCAACCACCATCATGCAATGAATGGAGTAACCAATTAAATATACGGGCAAATTGCCTAGAACCTACGGAATTTCTGTTTTTATTATCCTTCTCCTTCCATGTAGAATACCAAGGAAAAAAATCATAATCGTACGTGAGAACCTTTTAAGTATAGGCACTAGAGTACCTTAAACTTGGATCATTCATGCAGGGAGTAAGAAACCACCCCTGAGTGCAACTGTAGCCAGAATATATAATCTGCCAAAAATAACAGAATTAGTTGTAATAAATTCTTCATGAGTGCAACTCCGCTCCACATAACAGATCGTGCCAATCATGTAAAGCATCATACACACAAAAGAAAAAAGGAAACTATAGAGAATAAGTCTTCCAGAGTAAAAAAATTACCCATTTCTCTCTTTTTTGGTATTTCAGTTAGAGAAATAAACAGGTTTCCTTAGGTGCCATATACATTAGTTTGGCTCAAATACACAGGGCAAAGGGAGCACTGAGGAGCAAAAGCATCTCGTCCAAGCATTTTGAGTTGAACCTTCTTTAGTTTGCCATTTAAATACAGTTTTTATATAAAATGTTTATGTGATCAAAGAAAAAGCTTCTAAGGTTAAAAAGTTCTGTCAAACCTTATTTGCAACAGGTCCCTGAGCAAGGTAAGGTTTCTCATTACGTAGATGATGGAATCCATATGCAACCTGGGCATCCATTCCTGGATGAGAAATTTAAGAAAAGGAGCTTCTCAGGAATCAGCAAACGATGAAAATCAATGGAACTCAAAAGTCATTGTGTACTTGATAGTTCCTTGTGAGCCACTTGTTACAACCTTCAGTATTTAATGTCGCAAATGCTCCATATAAGTTATGACGTAACTAACACTTGTTTATGTGTAAAAAAAAATATGATTAGAAAAAGAGCTCTTTAGGAATCAGAAAGGGGTAGGAAGCAATGAAAATCGAAAGTGCTGCTAGTGCCAGCAATGGCTACTCTTTCAAGTTTCCAACTTGATACACGCTTCAGTATAGATTATCATGTCTCAAATAGTTAACCAGCCCTGTAAAGTCTTCTTTGGGTGAAGAAAAGTAAATAAAGTTCTAGACAAGATTACATACTATGGTTTGCTTATGTATTATGGCAAGACTGCAAGATCACCAATATAACTTGACTGGTAAAAATTGAATGCTATACAAAGGTCAGTGTATCCGCTCACAGCAAGTTTAACTGTTTTACCAGTGTATGCAAACAAATTCCAAGTGAACTAATGTACTTCGCCTCTTAAGATAGAGAAATATGATGATTGAAATTTACCAATACTGAAGTAATTGTAGAATACTCCTTCATAGCAATGTACTTTCTCAGGCAGTTTCCCCTCAAATGGTATACCCTGCAATGATATGGGACTCAATTAGTCAAATTGAGTCAAATAAAGCTTACTCTACAAGTTAAGAAACGGAAAGATATCCAACTACAGGAGAGTGGGCTATTTTCCTTAGAGGCTTGAAACCTAGAACTCAGCCTAGGGGGTAACCTTGGCAAACACTTAAAAGTGCAACTCAATGGGTTATAGCTCCATCACAAGAAAAAACTAATCCTGTTCAGACATTATAAAAGCAGATAATAAATGTCTAGCATCATCTCATCAAAAAAAAAAAAAACATGTCTAGCGTCATATGACGCTTGTGAAGGGTTTGTAAATTCTTCCACTTAACTTTCTCCATTCATAATTGTTAGATGTGGCTCCTCCAAGTTCAGTAGATGGTAGTATTTGATTAAACATGCATAATCAAAGGGGAAATGGAACTCATTCTGTTAGAAGACTGCTAACCAAGTAAAACAATTTAACCAAGAACTCAAAAGTAAATGCAAAATGCAACATAAGATCAAGCAAAAGAGAATAGGACCCAACGTTAGTAGAGAAATTAGGTTTCAGAATTTTCATACATGTAATAAACAATCTAATAGTAATATAAGACTTATACATGAAAAGGAAAAAAAAAACAATGCATCCTCCCACAAACTCGATATATTTCTGCAAGCATTTTTTATTCTTCCATATACGTAATTAGCAGAGTAATAAAATCAGTATCACAGGAAGAAAATTAACTACCTCACTAAGACAAGAATCTTTTGTTGACTTCAAGGAATGAGGAGGATCCACAACTTCTTCAGAAGGCATCTGTATTGACATGTGCCAACTGCATTGTCATAGAGTAATGACTGAGATCTTTGTTCATTGGCCCGTAAATTTTATCATTGTGTATTACGTTTGTTGACAAGAGAAGCTCTAAAACATTGTACAGTACATACTGACAGAGAAGAGAACAATAACTTTTCTATCCCATATACTCCTAATTAGATGACAAAACAAAAACAGGTTGTTCTTATTTAAACAGAAACAATTTAAGACCCAGATGATTGACAGCAACCTTTAAAAAAAACTATTGTTGGAAGAGCACCTAGTTCAAACTGCAATGATAAAATTTGAGACCAAATAAGGATTCCACCAAATAGCAGCAAAGGACACCCTGGGATGTAATACTCCATGAGAAACAGTACTGACCTATCTAAGCGAGAAACTGGGCCGTTAGTAGCCCTATATATAGCTTTTTGGACAGCTGATTTCCATGCAAAGGAAAATGTTCCGCCCTGAAAAAGATTCAAATCAAATAGCCAACGGAGAAACTAATCAGCAGTAAATCAGACTGAAAGAACAACCTACCCAGCCGAAAGTCCTGGCAAGATCATTCCCAGTACCAAGTGGGATGATTGCTACAGGAGGAAACGATCCGCGATCTGTCAGAAAGAGTTCTCCCAGACTTCCGAGCAGCCAACCAACTGTACCATCACCTCCAGCAACCTGTTCATACAGCACCCATAATTTTAACACTTGAACTTTCATCAAGTAACATACAAACTCAAAGCTAAAATATTCTTAGAAACAGTTCTCCAGCTCTAACATACCACGACTCTCAATTTTTCTCTTGTCTCTTTGGCGCAATCATCTCCAAGCGTGGTCAAATGCTCCAAACACCCCAAACCATACTGGACAAATTCGTGAGGCTTCACTTCAGAGAGGTCAAAGATCTGTAATAAATAAACGCCTGAAGTTTTTAACATATAATCTTCACAAAATGACGATACATTCACCCAATTCATGATGAACCCTAAAATTAGGAACATAAGAAAGCCATATATATATACCTGGTCTTCATCCATCAAGCGCAGGAGACGTTCCTTGAGAAGAGGACCGTTCCGGCCACCGCTGCGGCCGTTGACGAAAACGACGATCGGAGAATCAGGCGGGAAGGTCTCCTCGCCGCGAATTCGGAAATGCGTCTCACCGGCGCGGATATCCTTCTTATGAATGCAATCGCGCATGGAGAGACGGAGGTACTGAGGGATGCGTATGTGGCGGCGGAGGTCCTCCTTGTCGACCCGAACCCCAAGGCCGGAGAGACCGAATCCTCGGAAGGAGTCCATCATGGCGGAGCGGCTGATCAATCTCCTGGTGGACGACTCCGTCGATTCCGACGGAGATGTCGGAGAATCCATCTCTCCACTGTTTCCCAGGCCTTGCTTCCGCGGTGGCTCTGTCTCCGGAGCAAACGGAACGAAGAAGGATTGTGAAAAAAGGAGAAAGAGAGATTTCAGGATTTGTTGGATTCGATGCGAATTGGTATGATTCGACAAAGAACGAAACGGAAGGAAGCGCGAGCGGCAGTTCGGTTACAGATCATAGATTTTCAAAAATACGTTTTGGGTTGGGGAAAATTGTAGATTAGTATCCTAAATTATTATGACTCCATGAATTAAGGGTCCGAGTTTTCAATAGAGCAGATTAGTGCCCTGAGCTATTAAACTCAATGCAGTTAAGGGCCTTGACTCACTAACTCGATTAACTCCTTAATTTTTTTAACAGTTTAGTGGACAAACCGTCTATTTTATAAATTGAGGAAAGAAAACGAGTCATCACTGATTTATATTGATTGGCAACAAGAAAGGTCGGGAAATGTGTGACGATGACGAGAGTAATAAATAACGGTTTAGGACCGGATGATTGGGATTTCGATTGGTGATATTATGATAGCAAGATCCCACGGATCGCAGATAATTTTTTTTTATTTTATTTCAAAAAGATTAAATGACTAAATATGTGATTTTTTTTATTTTTTTCCGGAAAGATTAACTACACCGAATCTTAATAATTCAAGGTACTGATCTATCTTACCCATAAATTTAGGTTCTTAAATTACCGAGTCACAATAGTTTAAGGTACTAATTTACATTTTAATCTTTTAATTTCAAACTTTCTTGGATCAGCTGAACATTTGGGCCTGGGTTGTAATTGGGCATGGTTATCTTTTCGAGCCCAAATGAGTGTTAAAGTGATGGATGCCTTTATGAAAGGTAAATTTTCAGTTTTGTAAAAAGTTATTTATGGGTAAATTTTCGTGTTTAGTTCTAGTTATTTACAACTTGATTGAAGCATATATTCCTAAATAGGGGCCTATGTAATTAAACAAACCCCATGCAACTACAAACCAATTGACACCGTTATTAACAGATGGAGTACTAGTTTTTTCTTTTTTGATAAATGAAGTACTAGTTTTCTTTATTAAAGTTTTAATTACTATTCCAAATTTTGTCGAGAAAGTCACTTGGACACTTTAATTTTTCAGTATCTAATAAATTATTATTTTTCTTTAATTTTTTGTTATATGAGAAAAATGTAGAGGACAAGTTTCTAAAAAAAAAAATTCAATTTTTTCTAAAAAATTCTTTCTAATAAAAAAATAAGTCAAATAAAAATTTAAAAATTAAACGTAACAATTAAATAAAGATTGATGAAATACAAAATAGGTATTGTTTTATTTTTATTTACTTAAAAAGGGTACTGAAAGCCCCATCATACAGTTGAAGAGGGGCTACTGAAAGTCACATCATCATATAAATGCCACATCATACACTTAATTAAAAACCTGTCTCAAAAAGAAAAAGAGAATAAAATCTTGTCCCTGTGCTGCATAACAAAATCAGGGCTATACAATCTCACTGTATGAAACTATACAAACAAGTCAGTTCTAGACCTAGTCTGCACAGAAAACAGATTATGGTCCACAAAATCCTGCCAACTTCCATTGAAGGTAAGAATGGAAGGTGAGAGTTTCTATCAAGCTAAACATTATAAATCACAACAACAAATCAGCTCTTCCTAACCTTAGGGTTTAGCGTCGTTCCACTTCATATTCAATCAAACGTAACAATTAAATTAGGGAGGGACGAGTATTATTTTGTCCTGTCAACAAAGGGGTTCGGGAACCAGATGAGTGCGGATCATCATTAATGTCTTTGTATTGCGTCCAGATAACTCCATAAAATCCAGCTACACATAAAATTTCCAAAAGCAACTTGGTATGCAGCTCTGTAATGTCTCGTAAAAGATGAACATAACGGTTTCGTTTAGAAAGCGCGTTTGAAATTAACATTAGGGGGGAAACGTTAGGGTCATGATAACTTCTCAAAACTAAAGCTACTTATTGGATAGTGGCAAAAGAACCCCATTAGCACCTTAAGTTCCCGACAGGGGAACTGCTAGCAAGTCACTTTGGACAGACACTTGGACACTCTCGCATTAAATGTTTGACATGTAGGCATTATTGTGGACCCAAGATCAAGTAAACCCATAAAAGTGCATACATGTCAAGTATTCAATGGGACAGTGTCCAAGTGACTGTTGCTAGCATTTCCCGACAAAGAAATAATCATTTTCATATCCCTTACTATACTATCTCCACCACATTAAACGTTTCTATAAAGTAGTGGCAAAACTAGATTATTTTCCCCAAACCAAAGTTCCTAGACTGCAATCAAAGACGAGTTACCACAATCCTTCACGAATTAGGTATATTATTATGCACATTAATTTGTCAAAAGAATCTTCAAAAATCCTCTTATTTCATGCCAAAAATGAATTTTCACTATCATGGCAACAAAGTTAACTACACAATCTTAAATTCAATTAGGTTGTTGCTCCATAAAGAGATTCAATCGGTACCTTCCCAGGTGAAGTGAATCCCCAAGAAACAGAAAACCAAAGAATGCAGCAATAGCAATCCCCAAGGGTTTGAACATGGCCACAAATACTGGTCCTTTAACGGTTATGCAGTAGGCTAACACAGCAAATGTCACCACATTCCCGCAAACAGCCTGAAAAACATTAGACGCTGCTTCAGATTTCCAGTCACAAGTACAATAAGCACAAGAGGGGTTAACATGAAGATGTGAACAACCAAATATGCTTACCGAGTATATAATAGGAATGACCTCGATACCCGAATGCAACACCCACGCATTCATGCTTCTCTCAGCGATTAGTGAAACTACTGTACACTGAACTGTACCAAAGAAGCAATAGAAGGTAACTAGTGTAATCTTTGAGGGGTAGCCCTTCAGAATAGCTGCCTAGATAGATAACGGGGAACAAACGTTAAGTCCGCTCTAAAAGATATATATACCTTATTAGGTTTGGTTTAAGCTAATGAATTAAGTCAAACTTAATATTTAAGTACAATAAATTTACATAGATTGAGAATTCTAAATATTTAATACTAATATAAATGGTTTAATCAAATGGATTGCTTTGCTTAAGCCATTTTCAGCTTAAATCAATGACTTATGTCGTTTACACGATTAGAAATTAGAAATTTATTCTTATGTTAAGTAAATTTTTTGTTTTAAAACGTATATTTATCGAGTTTTAAAATAAATTCCAATAAAAAAGATCATATACTTGATTAAATTAGACTTAGGACATTGACATGAGTGAGTGGCTTAAGTCCAAGCAAATGGGTCAATAAACAGCTCAATAACAATGCTAGTCTGCTAGACCTTAATTACCTGCGCAATGTTCGATGATGCAAGACACAAACTTGATGTAGCAAGCAAGAAGCCTCCAATGATCCAGCTGTTTAATGTCAACAGAGAAGAGGAAGATGGTTCTGGTTGAGGCTGATTTGTAGAAGGGCCAATGAGTATAGGACCCTTGTAAAAGGTAACAACCATTGCTCCAGATATGGAAACAAGAGTGGCTATGATTTTGATCCGGCACCTCCATGCTCTTACATCCAACTTCTCCATTCTAGATGATCAAACAGACGGTCAATAAAAAGGTAGAGCTAGCTCTTGCATAACATAGAGGTAATTAGCTATTCACACTCAAAGTTACGGTGAAACTCGATGAAGCTTCTTAATCAGTTCCTAATGTTGAAACTGAAAAACGAGTTGAGGGGGCTTTAATGGAGTGTCAAAGATTCAATAATTTGAGGACCTTAATGCTTTCCAGTTCACAATGTCGGGTTTATAGCAGGTGAGTCAGTTTCTTTGGGTTGCATCTCAATGATGTTTCAAGGTCTCATGACTTCTTTTTGGGGTTCTTTAGTTAATTTGGTTGCTGAAAGGGGTTTTATCTATACAATCAAGTTGTGTGTTCTTGGTTTGATGCTTATTGGTAGGCCTTTTTCCAAATGTCTTTCGGGATTAAGGTGTAGTTCTTGTTCTTATCTTATCAATAAAATTATCACTATGATTCAAGAAAAAAGAAAGTACCTAAAGAGAGCAGCAAGTAAGAAAGTGAAAGCTGGGACTAAGTTAACCATAGCAGAAGCAAGAGTAGGAGAACTGTAATTTACACCTGTGAACCCACAATTCTGCAGCACAGTAATCCTGCAAAAAAACCAGATCAAAACCCCAAATTATTCACAGAAAGGAGACAGACCCAGTTCTTAAACTGAAACAAAACACCCAAAAGAGACAAACTTTACATACCCCAGAAGGCTGAGGAAGAAAATTTGCACAGCAAGGATAGAGCTAGTGGCTGGGTGTTCCTTCAGCACCCAAATACAGAAGATAACCAGAGAAAAGAACCAGAATCAGAAAAAGAGTAGTCTTGTTTACAATTGATGAATTGAAGTTAATTACCTGTTGAAGAGGAGAAAGCAAGGGAGGAGGATGAAGGAGGAGAGAGCGTTGGAGTAGACTACAAAGAGGAAGTGGCTCATGCCCTTTGACATGGCTGCTTTGCTGAGTGTGGTCGGACCAACATCCATGCATTCGGCCACCACCATGGCTGCGAATGGGAATGGGACCAATTCCATAAACAATCTCTGCATTTCTGAATCTTGACCTCGAAATTGTTGATATGATTCAACCTGGACCTTGAAGGTTATTGTTTTCTGGGAATATTGTAGCTACCAAAGTTTTTTAAAACAAAAACAAAAAAAATTATGATGAAAATGAGCTAGCTCGATTTTAAAGCTCGTATATTATATGAGTGGAGCTCGAGTTTTAGAAGCTCGGTTGGATGAGGTTCATGAGCCGTAACGAACCTTATGCAAATACTTATAATAACTTCATATCGAACATCATGAACTTAGGTTGAGACTGATCGAACAGAGTTGAAACGAGCTTATCCAGTAACCATATCGAGCCTCCCGAGCTTTCAAACCGAGTTTGAGCTTTTCACGAACTGAGTTCGAGCCTGATTTTAGACTCTGATAGAATTCGAGTCGAGTCTAAACTTCACGAGTTCGAGGTCGAGCCTATCGGGTTTGGGCTCGACTCAAGTCGTTTTCATCTCTACTTGCAAATTATAAAAGGAGTAAACTCTATCTTTAGTCTCTTACCTTTCAAAAGTCTTTTTTTCAAAAATTTCTGAATATTTTTTTAATAATGTCAATTCATTTCACATAAATGATACAAATAACGATTGTGGACTGAGTTTTTTTTTCCCATCCTCTCTCTCACAGGTGCGATCCAGCTCAACACCGACTGCATTCTCTCCCCCTAAGTCGCAATATCCCTGACCACCGTCTGAACTCTTCCGGCAACACTCCTGAGCCTATCATACCTCGTCCAAATCAACTTGCTTCGCGATCGTTATTACTAGATCAGTGGATGAAATTGATATAGAGAAGCACGGAAGGCGATTTCATTTAATCTTACTAATTGGCGGAGCAAGCGACAAGTGACCACCGTCCATCTCCATGCGCCGATTAGATTCAGATTTGTATATAAATTGTATTGGGCTTAAGGCCTACATATCATTTTAAGCTCTCTGTGAATGAAGGAACGAGACTTGTCCTTTGTGGTGCTGGTAACGGAGTCGACAATCTGGGCAAGTCAACATCGGGGATTTATGGGAATATGATTAAGATGAAGTGTAGATCGGCAACGACTAGGTGGCTAGCGCTTGGAGAGAAGCAGGTTTGGGCAGCTCTTCCGACAACTTCGATTTCGACTCTCACCTACGCCTAGGCGGCGAATCAGGAAAGCCTAATTGATAATCTCGTCGAATCATCGCTGGATCTGATCGAGATGAGCAATTAGTCGTGAAAGACTTGTGAGGCTCGGTGTTGTGGAACCCTCCGACAGCCGCCATGGAAACGGCAAAGGTCTCTAGTGGGAGGACAAAGGTCTTTGATTCACGAAAAACGAAGATGAGATTCAGGACTGGGAAATGGAGTGGTGGCTACACAGATTGATAAAAAGTTGGAGCTGGGGATGTGAAAGAGATTGGGATAATGGGAGGAATGGTTGATTTTAAAGTTTTAAAGTTTGAGGGTTTAAGTATTGTAATAAAAAACTCAGTCCACAATCGTTATTTATATCATTTATGTGAAAGAGTAAAATTGACATTATTAAAAAATATTCAAAAAAATTCAAAATAAAGACTTTAATTAAAGCAAAATGAAAAGTAAACAACCTTAATTGAACAAATTCTTAAAACATAACTAAACTAGGATGTTTTTTAAAGATAAGGTATTAAAGATAGAGTTTGCTTATAAAAGTGAAGAAAATAAAGTCGAACTTTCGTTAAATCACCTTCTCTTAATTACCAACCTTGTTTCTCACAAATATCACATTCTTAATTCAAAAGAATTGCATTCAAATTTCTAGTAAAGTGTACCGATGATTTTATAATTTTAATTATCGTTTTATTGGAGTCGTATTTTAAGTTTTCGTCTTATTTAAGTATTGTTTTAAAATTTAAGTTGTATCTGTGGTCCTTCCATCCATTTTCTCACTTAAAGTTAATGGATCATTGGGGAAAATACTAACTTTAACTACTGAATTTTTAAAAAAAACTCTATTTACATCCTAAGTTTAAAAAATAACAATTTAGTCACTCCTAAATAATTTTAAACTTAACAATTTCACCCTAAATTTTTCAAATTTCACCACAACCGTCGGACCACCGCCGATCGCCGGACCACCACCAGTCGCCGGAAAAGCGCCGGATCGCCGGAAAATCTCCGGTCGCCACCGGCCGCTGGATCGGCGTTTTCTCCGGCGACCGGTGATTTTCCAGAAATCCGGCGGTGATCCGGCGATTTTACGGTGACCGGCAGTGGTCCGGCGGTAGTCCAACGGTTGTGGTGAAGTTTAAAAAAAATATGGTGAAATTGTTAAGTTTAAAATTATTTAGGGGTGTCTAAATTATCATTTTTAAAACTTAGAATGTAAATAAAATTTTAAAAAAAAAATTAATAATTAAAGTTAGTATTTTTTTCAATGATCTGTTAACTTTGACTGAGAAAATAAACGATAAAATCACGGATATAACTTAAATTTTAAAATAAAATTAAAAAAAAATAAAAACTTAAAATAAGATCCTAATAAAACGACACTTAAAATTATAATACGACGGATTCACTTTACTCTTCAAATTTCGCTAAAGAATCTTGAACAGTCAATTATGACTTTTCTTTCATTTTTTTGTGGTTTTTGTTGAACCTTTGCCACTACTCCTGTACTATTAAAGTGTAATAAGAGTTTGTTCAACTGAAAGTCTCTAATAGTCACTTTGAATTTAGTCATATAAAACATTTATTATGTAATATTTATTTTGTTAGATCCAAAATCAAATAAATCTATAAAATAATTATATGGTAAATTTCAAATTATAGAGTTCAAAAGAGTACGAAAGTGATTGAGCAATGTCCATAGCATTTTCTTGGGAAAATGTCTTATTTTATCACTAACGTTTGTCTTTTGGACCCAAATTACTATTATTTTGAAAACAAATCTTATTTTACCACCTTTTATAATTTAATGATCCAAATTTGCCACTGAAATAATTTATTGATCTCATTTTACCATCACGTTAACATTTTGTCACTATTCATTGTTAACAATGTCACCGTCAGGCACCGCCGTCGCCTGACCACCGCCACCAATGACGCCGAAACTCACCATTTAGGGTCTAGGGTCGTAGATCGGGGACTAGGACCGCGGGATCCTGACCAAGAACTGTCAATTTGTGACTTGGCATCGTGATTCGCCGGCCTTGGGCAGCGATTTGCTTGCCTTTGACCGTGATTCGTCGGTCTTAGGCTACGATCTGTTGGCCCTAGGTCGGGATTCGGTGACCTCAGTTCCAATCTACGATCCGGTGTATTTTTTTATCATTCCGAATTTTCCGGTGATGGTCAATGGTGATTCGGCACAACTATAATGAATGGTGAATTGAGATCTGAAACTATAACGGTGATGATAATTTATGTCCTTTTTTAAAAATAGTGATATTTTGGATTCAAAACATAAATATTAATGATGAAATGAGACTTTCTTCCACATTTCCTCCTAATAACATTTCTCAATTTGGTTTGAGTAATGATGTTACTTGGGTCAGCTTTTTTATACTGTGTAACTGATGTACTAATGTCTGTCCTACTGCTTTTTGAGAGGTTCATCATCTTGAGAAATGATTCTCATACATACTGATATGAATGAAATTATAATTTAACTTTAGGATAAAGGAATTTGTCTGTGTGCTTGGGGCATGCAGCCTAGCTTTTGGTGGTTTGTTTGTCTTGTAGTTTAACATCTGGCGATAATGTCACTGCCTCAAGAATCTTGCTGCTTTTCTGCTACCTCATGCGTAATAACCGGGCCTCCAAAAGAATACAGAATCCAATTCTAAACTCAAACTTACACATCCACCTACTTAGGCATGCTCCTTAGGCATCACATTAGGGTGAATAAGAATGATCAATCGTAGATAATCGACTGTTTTTAATAGTTTTATCTGTGGTTAAAATCAGTGGATTGACAGTTACGGTTTTTTTCCATAACCAGTAGTCTAACGAACGCGGTTGACGGTATGAGGATAACCGCACCATGGATAATCATTAACCGCAATTAAATGGTTAACTACTAATTTATATACTACGTCCAACCAATTTATATATTAGGTCCACCAATTTTATACACTAAACCCAAGCTCAACCTGTTACACCCACCTCGGACACTTGATGAAATTCCGATGTAATTTAGTCGGAATGGTAAATTATGTAATTACTGG
>JBBYHH010192345.1:0-13606 GCA_038382905.1 Daphne laureola | reverse complement strand
TCTAACATCAGTAGCAATCTCCAAAGAATATTAAGCTTAAATTGTAGTTGTGCTTCTATCAATCTTTTTATGCTAACCTGCAGATTAGGGCTTGAAGATCAAAGCTGCATTATGCTTGATTTTGGCTTCTCAATTGTATCGGTAGGTTGATTCTTTGTATAATATAATATTCTTCGTTTCCTTCACTAAATTCTATGAATTTGTGGTAAAGTCAAGGTTCTGAATTTCTGATCGTGTCATCTCTTAGTGTTAAAAGTACCTTGATTCAAGTATAAGTTATATGGATCTTAGATGTATTTTTATTCACAACCACCAAATTTTCTGTCAGTTTCTCATTCTTTATCCATTATTACAGCTAACAGAAGATTGAGTTGAAGAGTTGTCTTGCCTTATCAATGTCTTCATTAGGTTGCGTTTCTTAACAACTATTAATTTCTTTTCATTGAGTATTTCTCTTTTTCCCAAACAATTGGAGCAATTACCTTGACTGACCTTATGAGCTTAAAATTGAAAAGCAAGTTAACTCTATGACTTGCAATAATTTTTTATTTTTCATGTCAAATGGAGGGGACTTGCTTCTCTGCAATACTGGAAAGCACAAGTATATCATTTAATATTAATTAATATATTATTTAATATTAATCAATACTAATTTAATCTAAATTATAATTAATTTATTATTTAATAAATATAAATCCAGTACCGGTGGCTACCAGTACTGGAGAGAAGTTTTTTCCAAAATGGAGCATGACAAATAAGCTAGCTATTTGGTTAACTATTTTTTCTTGAAAATCTTATCTTCTAGAGACCAGTACATGTTATCTGCTTGATGATGGTTTACTGTAATTAGTTCATTCGTACCATTTTATCTGTATATAAAAAAAAAAAGTTCTACAAAGTCTTGGTTGACTTGCTATTGGGAAATGAGAGTATTATACAGACATTATGATTTATGAATGCCTTTGTATGAAGGAACACTTACTTTTATGTTCTTTGTCCATCAGTTTACTCAGATAATACTCCCATTGTGTACTTATATAGTAGATTAGTAGTAGTATTTTCCCATTGTGTTTTTAACTTGAAAAAAACATAAAAGCAAAGAGGCTCCTTTAAGATATGTTTTTCATGGTTAATAAATTAGATTTATCACAGAATTATGATCAAATTATGTGAAAATGAAATTGTTTTGTTGTTTTCATTTCTTAAATTAAATATAGCTAGCAAAAATAGGAAAAGTAGATAAATCTTCTATCCAATAATACTAGCTATCACACTAGCCATAATAGCTTTAACTATTTGGCTCTCTAAATTTGGGAGTGATGAGAGAAATTTTGTTACTAGCCATATGATAAATATGGTGATTTCAAATCAATAATAAATGTTATTGACTATAATAGTTAGTATTGTTGTAATAACAATGTTAAACTCATTAGCCAATATAATTTTTTTTATCATTTTGACTACAATTTAACTTAAATCTAGTTAGCATTGTTGTAGATGCTCTAAGAAATCATTCATGGATTTTACTAGAATAAATAGTGAAAAAAATAAAAATAAAAAAAAAAAATTAGAAAATTTGGAATGTAAATTTTGAGAAACATATTAATTATTTAATTTTACATTACAAACAAAAATTAAAATTTTCGGATACCCAAAATTAGTACCACGAATTTATATCATTTTTTTGCCTGATTTTAAGAACAATGAATTAAGATAAAAGAAAGTCAAACACAGATCATTGATTTATGCACATGAACAGTAAAACAAGGAAAAAAAGAAAGAAAAAAGAAAAAGAAAATCAATCAAAACTTGAATACACGTAAACACACTTGAGAAAGAAAAAAAAATGAAAGAAAGACAGTTAATAACAAAACACGGTGAAGGAAAACAAGAAGAAAAAAGACAATCAAGAAAAAATAAATGCTGTAAGGAAAAAAAGAGAAGGACACGTGAAACTAAAAAAAAACAAAAGGAGAAAGGTCAATTTTATCATCAATTTTTTAAAAAAATTTCATTTTGTCACTAATTTTTTTTTCGGAGTAAAACTACCATTAATATTTTGTTTTAGGGATAAATTTATCATCAGCGTTTTATTTTAGAGATAAATTTGCCATTACCAAACCTGCGATGCAACGTGATATGACAGAACAATTAACTTAAAAGGAAAAATTATCCCTTAATATTTGTCGACCTTCACGAGACTAATATAAGACTTTTTTCCACTCAACTAATATCAGAACACAATCAATCACAACATATCCATATCAAAAAATGCGACCTTACAACCATTAATTTAGGTGACTAAGGCTGTAATCCGTCGCACCCAAATCACTGATATGTTTCTCTATCTCTGAGGCATCGATTATGATTGCCTCCACCTCCAATAATCATTAATTGCTTCATGACTAGATATCTAATTCGCACCCAAATCATTGATATGTTTCTCTATCTCTAAGGCATCGATTATGACTTCCTCCACCTCCAATAATCATTAATTGCTTCATGACTAGATATCTAATGACAAACTTACCTCTTTAACAAAATATTGATGATATTTTTATTCTAAAAAAAAGATTGGTAGTAAAATGAGAGATTTTAAAAACTTTAGTGGCAAAATCACCCTTCTCCCAAAAAGAAAAAAGAACGAAGAAAGAACAGAAGAGAACGAACCTGGTATGACTGCCTTACTTCGATGGTGGTTGGAACAGCGTCATCGGACTGCGGGAGTGATGCGAGGCAGACCGGTGGTGCACTGGAAGGACGAAGGCGGCAGTTGGAGCAGGCAAGATGGCATGTATCGCCGGATTGATGCGGGTTGCACAGTGGGTCAAGTAACGGGTCGGTGACGATTTCTCCCTCTTCGTGCGTCCTCCAGCGAAATTGAAAGAAGATTCGGGCTCATGGGAGTGAGGCGGTTCTGGGAAGGTATGGTTTGGCGGCGGAGAGCTAGAAACGAGAGATTGAAGGTGTAGGGAAAAAGGCTCCGGAAGAAGAAGACGATGCAGATTTTTCTACAGTTTGTTAGCTGTTTTTTATTGTGATTTTTCATGTCTTTTTGCTGGTGAGCAGTATTCTTCCGTCAGTAAAAAATTTATCCATTTAATTTTATTATTTCAATTTTTTTTTAAATTAAAAAAAAAAATATATTAAAAAAATTTGGATTTTAAATTAAAATACATATATAAAATATTTAATTTTTAATATCTAAATATTTATAAAAATAAATTATAAATTAAATACTGTAAAACTGTCAAAACAAATGAATAAATATTTCAATACTATTTATAATGATGAGTTAGGATTAATGTAGACCAATTCGGGTGGAAATTAAACACCTATTTTTGAGGGGATTGGAGTCTTTGATAAAGTTGATCACCATCTTTTTTTATCCGGATGATTTTCCTAAATTTTATGAACAAGCCCAATATTAGGTCAATTACTCTTTTCTCCTCTAAAAACTAATGTAAGATTAGTTAAATCCCCACATTTCTGTAATTTATTAAAGTCAGTCCTAGATTTGATTTAGGTCAAAATAATAGTTAGTTAAAATTCCAGACAAAATTAGATATCAACAACAACATATGGGAATTTTAATTTCTCTATTTTATTCATTGGAGTGCAAATGCGTAAGTTGAACATATAAACCCAGAAGGGGTGGTTTGTTACCAAATTTTAACCGATGTAACCTGATTCCGTCTGTCATGTTGCTTTGAAATTAAGGTCCGAACGCGGCTAAATGAAAACCAGCTGGTCTCTTGATGTTTCTTGTTGAGCCATTACATGTCGTATTGGAGCTACAAATTGAGAAGATGACGTGAGAGCTTCTGTCTTGTTTTTGAAAACCAAATTGATTTATGGAACGATTAAACGACGTCAAATCTTCAACTCACATAGCTTTGAGAAAGATCACCTCTTACCTTCGTTTTTCCAACTCCGGTAATTAACTTTTTTTTTTCTCTTTACTTTACGGCCTTGTTCTTTTTAACATTGATTAGTTTTTTCCTTATTCTTTTTAACATTGATTAGTTTTTTCCCGTGATTAACAATTGGATTTCTTTGATTTGAAGAACAGAGTTGACAAAGCTGAAGAAAGAGGTGAGATCATGCGAGTACCAAGATATTCATGTGATGTGGAAGATCATGTTGCTGAGAAATCATGATGAGACAACAAAAGAACAACAATCAAGCCAAAGAGATTGCAAGTGCTTCCACTGGACAAAGTCTTGTGTTCCTTCCTTCCTCGTCCCTTCTAAGTTCTAATCATTTCTAAACACTTTGTAGTAATTAAAGAGTGCTGTATTTGTACAATGGATATTCAACAACAACTTTGAATGAATCATGACTGAATTAAATATTGTTGGGAGTGTTTTGGTTTAAGGATTTGAAGAATACAAAGTTTTTGGATATTTAGAATGTAGGCCTAATTCTTATAAACGGAGAAAAAAATCTAGGCATGATATTGGTTCTCTCAAATATGCTCACTCCTTCACTTTCATCACTAAACTATTACTCATTCAAACTCGATCCTTGAAAATTTGAAATTCGGGAACTTTAGTCCTCCAATACAGTAACTCATTCCAACTGATATTAATAATGTTAAACTTTCAACAGTTTAGTGCATTTTTTGTAACAATTTAAAGTTTCATATCATAATGTGCAAATATTCATACTTTAAGGGGTAATTATAATTATTAAATTTCATGAATGATACCTTAGATTAAAACTTTATCATACATTTAGTCCCAATCTACGACAATTTCAAGTTACCCACCCCCACTAAGCCCAACATGATCAGCCACCAACATCGCACCCCAGCCCACATCAGCTGGCCTGCTCCCAAGCTATGACGACCACCCACCCACCATTTCCTCTCCCCTCTACGGCTAGCTCCGCCCCTACCCACCCTCAATCCTCCCCTTTATTAAAAATCTTTTGATCTCTCTGGATTGCCCTCTCCATCCAAATCTGATAAGATTGTGAGCTTCGTTCTACATGATTCAACCATTGAGAGGAGCCACAAAATCACTGGTGGCTGAATGCCCAATGGGTTTTGTCACTCGGTTCTTCTTTTGGTTCATTATCCACGAGACGTGTGAAACCACAATGGATGCTCTGCCTCCAAAGGAACGAAAGCTATAGACCACGCCAGAGATTTTTTCTGGTGGCTGGTCCTCCAACGCTCAAGTCAATAGGCAATTATAGAGAGAAAAGCTACACAGAAGGCATTTCTAAGAGCCAGATAGCAAGGTACCTTTGAGGTGTGGGATGTCTTGGTATTTATAGGAGATTTCCTTAATTGCATGACCATAATTATCCTGGTTGGTTGAATTCGTCGAGTCGGATTTGGTTCCTCCTGGCAGGTCTGGTACGATCAGGCTCTTTTCCGATGACTTTTGGAGGAGAAAAGGGTGCGGTTAGGTCGAGGGAGACCAGGCAGTGGCAATGGTGCAAGGGCTACAGGGCAGCGAACTGAGATGGAGAAGTTGGGACGGTAACTGTGGGTTTATTTCCTAAATTAGGAAGTTGACTAGAGTTGTAGATAGAAAATATTTTTGGTATTAAATCATGTATACTTATTCTTTCTAGAATTCGGAGATCTCTTTTGGTATATTCTAAAATTAAAAGATTGCATAGATTTCTCTCTTCTAGGTTGTATAGATATTCTCTCATAGGAATTAAGAAAGGACGCTTAATTCACAATTTACATGGTATCAGACCCTCCATCACTTTCTTCTCTGGTTCTCTAAACATTTTTTCTTCTCTTATTTGCGTGTCCATCCCCTTCTCTTCTCCATCCTTATCTTCCATGG
This sequence comes from Daphne laureola, assembly GCA_038382905.1. Lineage (NCBI taxonomy): Eukaryota > Viridiplantae > Streptophyta > Magnoliopsida > Malvales > Thymelaeaceae > Daphne > Daphne laureola. The sequence goes on along the minus strand of JBBYHH010192345.1, from coordinate 7,796 downwards.
AGTCCAAGATAGACAACTCCATTCCAGAGTTAAACTCGTCGAATCTGTCTCTCTCTCACAACACTGAAGCCGCCTCTGTGGTTACCAGCCACAAATTCAATGGACACACTTATCTCTAGTGGTCTCAATCTGTGATGATGTATATTGGTGGAAAACGCAAGGAGGAATATCTCACTGGAGAAATCTCTGCTCCAAAACAAGATGATCCGAAGTTCAAAACGTGGAAAGCTGATAATCATATGATTAAATCATGGCTGATAAATTCTATGAATACTGACATACGAGAAAATTTTCTCCTATATGCCACTGCCAAAGATCTCTGGGATGTTGTCAAAGACTCCTATTCAAGTTCTGAAAATACATCAGAACTGTTCGCTATTGAAGCTGCCTTGTATGATCTTCGCCAAAGCGATACCTCTGTCACTCAATACTTCAACACTCTCACACGCTATTGGCAGCAACTGGATTTGTTTGAAGAATATTCTTGGAAGTGCACTGATGATACTACTCTATACCGCACTATTGTGGAGAAAAGGAGAACCTTTAAATTTCTTCATGGCCTCAACAAAAATCTGGATGCAGTTCGGAGTCGAATTATGAGTACAAAACCTCTTCCCAGTGCCAAGGAAGCCTTTTCTGAAGTCCCTCTCGAAGAAAGCAGAACAAAGGTTATGATGGGCCCTCTGGCTCTACCTTCAAACCAAGAATCATCTGCCCTCGTTGCTCACGGACATTCTCATGGCGCTAATTCAGATAATCGTCAGAGCAAGGGACGCCCTTGGTGTGACCACTGCCGTAGACCTGGACACTTCAACGAGACATGCTGGAAAATCCATGGAAAGCCGCCAAATTGGAAGCCAAAATCATGGAATAACAGGGAGAGTCATGGGAATGTTGCTGTCATTGCTAGTCCTGCTGCAGAACAAAAAGGTGATTCATCTGAGTTGGCTCCCTTCACTAAAGCCCAACTAGAGGCCCTTCAGAAACTTATAAGTCAGCCTACTACTACTGAGAGTACTGGACTGCTAGCCATGCAAGGTAATGAATCAGTAGCCTTTCTTGTCAATAAAAGAACTACTAGACCTTGGATTCTTGATTCTGGAGCTTCAGATCACATGACAGGAGATGCATCCATTTTTTCTGAGTATAACATGATAACAGGGGATCATACGGTTAAAATTGCAGATGGCACACTCTCTACGGTTGAGGGTTCAGGTTCAGTCAAAATAAATAAAGACCTAACTCTCACATCTGTTCTATATGTGCCTAAACTGGACTGCAATTTACTTTCTATTAGTAAATTTACTCGGGACCTCCATTGTGTGACTAAATTTTTCTCAAGTCTCTGTGTATTTCAGGACTTGGATTCGGGGAAGAAGATTGGCAGTGCTAAGTTGTGTTCTGGTCTCTATATCTTACAAGATGAAACTCCTTCTGGTGGCACAGCTCAAAAGTTCAGTTTTCTCTCTTTGAATAATCAGCTTATCTCTCATTATAATAAGGATAGTGATATTATGCTATGGCACTATCTTCTTGGCTATCCAAACTTTCTGTATTTGTAAAAAATGTTTCATTCCTTGTTTATCAATAAAAATTCAAACTCCATCTGTTGTGAAATCTGTCAATTTTCAAAACACACTCGCAATAGTTATTCTAGATTATCATATAAACCATCAAAAGCTTTTTCACTCATTCATAGTGATGTGTGGGGACCCTCCCGTGTAAACACTATAACTGGAAAAAGATGGTTTATATCGTTTATTGATGATCACACTAGATTAAGATGGGTGTTCCTTATGAAAACTAAATCTGAAGTGAGTGAGATTTTTAAGAGTTTTCATTCTATGATTCAAACTTAGTTTCTAACTAAAATTCAAATCCTCAAAACAGACAATGCCAAAGATTATTTTAATTCTATCCTTGGCACCTACCTTATCCAACAGGGGATCATTCACTTAAGTTCTTGTGTTGACACTCCTCAACTGAACGAAGTTGCTGAACGAAAAAATCAACATCTTCTTGAAGTTGATTGATCTCTTATGTTTGCCACTCATGTTCCCAAAAGTTTTTGCGGTGATGTTATTCTTACTGTTGCCTATCTCATCAACAGAATGCCATCTAAAGTCCTCAAAATTCAGACCCCTTGTCAAACTATTGCAATTATTCCCTCATACAAGGTTCATTAGTTTTGTTGATCCTAAAATCTTTGGGTGTACTACTTTTGTCCATCTCTATTCCCAACATCGCAGTAAGTTAAATCCTAAATCTATCAAGTGCATCTTTATTGGTTATTCCTCTCATCAAAAGGGTTATAAGTGTTATTCTCTTATTACTCGGAAAACTTATCACTCTATGGATGTCACCTTTTTTGAACATCATGCTTATTACAGATCTAAGATTCAGGGGGAGAATGTGAGTGAATCTCAGCCTTGGGACACTATTCCAGGTACTCATACTCAACCTTTCTCTATTCTTCATGAGATAGGTTCATCTACTTCCCAAGTCATAGAAAATCAAAGCCCTTCTACTGAGCTACCTATGACTGTTGATCCTCAACCTTATCCCAAAGAGTTGCGTGTCTACCAAAGAAGGAAAAATTCTGATAAAATAATAGAGGACAATACACATCTTACGGACAACCATGAATCCGAACCAAATCCTCATCCTTCAGATATACATTCAGGTATGAGTAATTCTGGTCATGATAATATTACTCATATAAATGATGATTCAGATCTATATGATGATTTAGATCTGCCTGTTGCTTTGAGAAAGGGTGTTCGTTCATGCACTAGACATCCTATTGGTAACTTTGTGTCCTATAAAACCTTATCACCATCCTATCAGACATTTGTTGTTGTTCTTGATAATGTACAGATTCCTCATACGATCCAAGAGGCATTGACTAATCCTGATTGGAAGAGGGTTGTACAAGATGAGATCAATGCTTTGGTAAAAAATGGTACTTGGACAATTACAGAATTACCAAATGGGAAGAGACCAGTGGGATGCAAGTGGGTATTCACCATTAAACATAAAGCGGATGGGAGCATTGAGAGGCTTAAAGCTCGTCTGGTCGCCAAGGGTTTTACTCAGTCTTACGGGATTGATTATCAAGAGACATTTGCGCCTGTTGCTAAACTCAACACCATCCGTGTGCTATTCTCTCTTGCTGCAAATAAGGACTGGCCACTGCATCAACTAGATGTTAAGAATGCTTTCCTGAACGGTGATCTTGAAGAAGAAGTCTATATGGATATTCCACCAGGCTTCCAAAATTCATCCAACCAGAACAAAGTTTGCATGCTGAAAAGATCTTTGTAGGGCCTTAAGCAATCTCCTCGGGCATGGTTTGGTAGGTTCACCAAGTCAATCATCCAGAATGGTTATACTCAATGTCAGGCAGATCACACATTGTTTCTCAAATTCTCATCAGAAAAAAGGATAGCCATCCTAATAGTTTATGTCGATGATATAATACTGACTGGTGATTACACGGAGGGACTAGAAAGATTAAAAAGCTTCTTATCAAGTGAATTTGAGGTTAAAGACCTTGGGTATCTCAGATATTTTCTTGGCATGGAAATTGCACGATCAAGACACGACATATTTGTCTCTCAACGGAAGTATGTTCTAGACTTACTTAAAGAAACAGGCATGCTTGGGTGTAAACTGCATCAACTCCAATGGACCCTAATAAGAAAATTGGCTCAGGGATGGATAAGACACCTGTGGACAGGGGAGATATCAAAGACTAGTTGGACGTCTTATTTATCTATCCCATACCATACTTGATATTTCTTTTTCAGTTAGTGCTGTTAGTCAATACATGAACAGTCCAACAGAAGAACACATGGAAGCTGTTACTAGAATCCTTAGATACCTCAAGATTACTCCTGGAAAAGGTCTTTTATTCAGAAAGCATGATAACAGAGAAATCAAAGTTTACACAGATGTAGACTGGGTAGGAGATATAACAGATAGAAGGAGTACTTCAGGGTACTGCTCCTATGTTTGGTGTAATCTAGTCACATGGAGGTGTAAGAAACAATCCGTTGTTTCTAGAAGCTTGGCTGAAGCAGAGTTTAGAGCTTTAGCTCTTGGTATTTGTGAAGGAATATCGCTAAAGAGGCTACTTGATGAACTGGGAGTATTTACAGAAAAGTCTATACAAATGCTGTGTGACAATCAAGCTGCCATCAGTATTGCAAAAAATCTTGTGCATCATGACAGGACTAAACATATTGAGATAGATAGATACTTCATCACTGAGAAAATTGAAAACTCTATTGTCCAGACCATTTATACTCCATCAAGACTTCAAATAGCCGACATCTTCACCAAATCTCTCCCAAGAACTACTTTTGAAGAGTTAATATGCAAGCTTGGGATGTTTGATATACACAACCCAGCTTGAGGGGGAGTGTGGGTTTATTTCCTAAATTAGGGAGTTGACTACAGCTGTAGATAGAAAATCCTTTTGGTATTAAATCATGTATACTTATTCTTTCTAGAATTAGGAGATCTCTTTTGGTATATTCTAGAATTAAAAGATTGTATAGATTTCTCTCTTCTAGGTTGTATAAAAATTCTCTCATAGGAATTAAGAAAACACGTTTTATTCACAATTCACACCTAGTACATATAGTGGCCCAACTAAACTCAGAATAGGAAACCTAGGACTATTTACCTTCCACTAGTCCAGAATTTTAAAGCTATTCATTCCTTCCCCTGGAGCTTCTACAACCGCTTCCAAGTGTTTATCCAACTCACTCTTACCTTCGAAATTAGATCCGGATATCAGGTGCAAATACTCATTCATCGAAGTTGGCTAAACAAGCTTAAAGCTTCCAGAGCATTATTTAAAAAAAAAAAAAACCTTAAAGCTTCCAGAGTCCAACAAACATCTTAGCTGATTTTGTAACAATAATTCTAGAATCTTCTCCTTAAGTCGGTGATGACATTTTAACAAGCCCAAGGTTCTGAGAGATCCATTTTTGGTATTTCATATGAATTTTTTAACTTTTGCTTCAGGGAGCAACTTGACACATGGAACATTTTAGCTCGAGCAAGACATGAAGGACGCCTTTTCTCAAGAATAGAGTGGCCTCATGATCCTGAAATTGTAAGGTTTCTCAGAGAACTTATTTTCCTTCTTTGTGATTGTAACATCTGATACCAGTGTATTGTTACAGAAAGAACAAGTGAAGCGGTTGCATCTTCTTCTGACAGTAAAGGATTCTGCTGCCAATATACCGAAAAATATTGAAGCTCGGAGAAGACTAGAATTTTTTACCAATTCTTTATTTATGGATATGCCTCCTGCCAAACCTGTTTGTGAAATGATGCCCTTCAGGTATCTAAGTTTAAATGCTGCAGGGAAGTTAAATTTGATTTTTTTGATTATCATTATAATATTTAATATAATAGAAGAGATTCTTGCCCTCTGGAAAACGGTCGCTTATCTGTAAATCTGTGATTCTTCTGTGGAGCTTACCTGACATGTCATCCTTTTACATGAAATTAGTGTTTCCAATCAACTCTGCAGTGTCTAGCTATTGGTTTCTATGTTTTGGCTCTTTGATCTTTTGATAATTAACTATTATCTAATCGGCAGTATTCTATCTTCTTTACGAGAACAGTGTCTTCACACCGTACTACAGCGAGACTGTATTATACAGTAACTCTGAGTTGCGGGTTGAGAATGAGGATGGCATATCTATTCTTTTCTATCTGCAGAAAATTTTCCCAGGTATTTTGAATTAATGTATGAGCTTATTGTCCAATAAAAGTTCTCATCCTTTTGCATTGTGAATCGGTGTTCCTGTTTTATTGCAAATATTAGCTTTTTGCTTAGCAGTAAACTGTCTAATTCTATAGGAGTTTAAGAAGTACCAACAAAAAAATGTGCATCCCCATCAAACATTGTCTTGTTGTGTGATAAAGTGGTTAGGTTTCCTGTTTTTATGTCACTATAAGGAAACCATGTGTTCCAAAAGAGACAAGGGACATGGCTGCATAGAGTAAAAACTTCCGTGGAAATACCATGACATGTTTATGAGTTGAGATAGTTGCTATAGGCATGTCCCATTACAAGATCGATATTACAAATTCAACTTGCACATTATGGAAAATGGCAAGAGAATAAGAACTATATGGATTATATAATTAGAAGAAACGTGGTAACTTGTGTTTCATCGGAGGTAATGTCTAGACATTAAAAAGCTGAGATATGTCAGCTACTCTTAGCTAGAATAACTGGGGGTATTTCTCAATTCATTAAAATGCTAGTATTATTCTTTCCCTATATGGACCACATTATGCAAGAAGAATAGGCTGTATAATTGCTTTGCAATTAAACCAGCCATAACCCAATTGCTTGGCTTGAAATGAGCACCAATGCAATTAGCTCCTTGGCCCAATGTTGCAATGCTGTGTGGCTGAATTTATCCTGTATATTTCTGTATATGCTCTCTTGTTGTAGTCCCTACAATTCTAGGCTGTTGGATATATTCTATTTTGGACCGTTCTCAGCCTTTCCAACGTTCCCGCATTTCTATAGATAAATTACCACATTACCCTTCATCGTATCATTTCAATGATTTAGATGAGTGGGAAAATTTTCTGGAGCGGATTGGTAGGGCTGAGTATACTGGTGATCAAGACCTTCAAGAAAGCTCAAGACATTCATTGGAGCTTCGTTTTTGGGCATCTTATCGAGGCCAGACTTTAGCAAGGACGGGTAAGCATTATTTCCTTTATGTTTTCCTTGTTGTTTAATGTATCTTCTTTTCTGAATGTTTAAATATAAACTGAACTGCAGTTCGGGGAATGATGTATTATAGAAGGGCACTGATGTTACAAAGCTTTCTTGAAAGAAGGAATTTGGGAGGTATGATCAGTTATTTTGCTTATTATTGTAAGCAGTTGTAGACTGAAAGAGGTTTACTGATTTTACTTTTCAATTCTCTGAATAGTTGATGATTATTCTGAAACTGGCTTCTTGAGAACTGAAGGCTTGGAGTTATCTCGTGAAGCGCGCGCTCAAGCGGATATCAAGTTCACTTATGTTGTCTCATGTCAAATATATGGGCAACAAAAGCAGCGGAAAGCACCAGAGGCGGCTGATATTGCTCTTTTGATGCAGAGGTATATTTCCACAACTTTTTCCTTAGATGCATCAAATTGCTTGGTCTGTGAGTATTTCTCAGTTTATCTATGCTGTTACATTCTGTAGGAAGAAACTATTGATTGAATTTGAAATATCTTATTGAATGTGTAGATGCAGAATGTGTGATCTAAGTCGTGATGAAAGGGCTTTGTTTCGTTTTGCTGCTTTGTTTTGGTTTGTTTGTTAGCTTTTTTAATCAGTAATTCCTACATCTCAAATAACATTATCTAGAGACAAAGACAAAAGTGAATTAGTTGTCTCTTAAACAAAGTCGAAAATAATGAGGATAGACTACTATTCGGATCTTGCTAGCCTGCCTCAGCGGGTACCAACCCTTGCTGAGGTGGCAGCGTATTTTGCATGCCACGTAGGGGCAATAATTTTTTGGTAAAATGATTATGTGAAGTCATGGATAAATTACAGAAGAAGTCCTTGAGTAAAATTAATGATAGCAATTACTGAACATATTTTTTTGGATTATTTTTGCATTATTTATTTTTATAAATATTTTAATTAAATATTAAATTTTAAAATATAAAAAATAAAAGATACAATTATTAAAGTACGGAGGGAGTATTATGTAAAAAAATATCAAGTCCATAATGTAACTTACAAATTCTGAAAG
>JBBYHH010192234.1:0-13608 GCA_038382905.1 Daphne laureola | reverse complement strand
TTCTTCTGTCTTGCTCTAGCTCCAGCTCTTGGGTTGGTTTCATGACTCTGTTGTATTTCTTATGCTCTACACACCTTGTGAAGTGATTAGTAATAAAAGCAGGTTTAATCCTAAGGGATGTTTCTAAGTGTCCTTTACCTACATTTATTTTAGTAGATGAACCACACAATGGTTTAGGTAGAACATGCCAAGGGTTTACTTTAACTAGAGCAAGTAAGTACACCAACATCAATTGAAAAAACGTGTAAGATATCTCATAACCTATCATGATGCTAGTGTAATTGAGTGAGAGAGAGAGATAAAGAGAGAAAGAACAACATTCAACGGAAATAGACAGAATAATCATGGTACCACAAGCATAGAAACCAAGAGGAAGGCATGCATGGTATGAGAGGGAGAATGTAGTTGTTCCTGACTTTAAGCATAGCTTCCTGGACTAGGGAACATGTCAGTTAAGTGAAATGCATGAGGTTAACGTTCATGTTGTGCTGCAAATTTATCTATAAACAATTCACCCTAATCATGCTCCTATTAAATAGGAACTACAAACACCACGCTAGACCTAAAGCATGCAATGACTCTAATCAAACAAAATCAAGAGATTTAGACAGGGAATATCATTCTTGTAATGCAAGTTGTATCAGGTATTGCTGAAAGACCTAGACATGATTCTAGTTGATTTCTCTTATACATGTGTTGTATGAAATGTAGAGATGATACGTGAGCATGGAAAAGATGCATTATCATGATGCTGATGTACAAACATGGCACACCACCCAGGAGGCATAAGGTCAAGGAAATTCACACACACCTGCAAGGCAAACAAGAAGAAACAACAGAGAGATTTAGCTAAGGTGTTCATAACCTCAGCCGCCAAAAAGGGTCTCAGACCCAATAATTGTATACATTACTTCAATGATCTAAGTCCAGAAAATAGAAAGAAAATAAGAGTACATACCTTGGCAGGGGTTATTGGAATAGAAGACTACAGAGAACTTTACTCTTATTCAACCTTTCTTATTCATGAAGGAAGTACGTGAAATGTATCATGTTCAAATAATTATAGATTACATAGAAAGAATAACAACTTACCAAATGTCAAAATCAAATAAAGGGCCGAGACTAGAGTTGCCTAGTATAAGTCTTGCAATATAATCTATTATTCCTCCACAAGAAGATTTCTAACTTACACTAACACACACTCACTTGCTATTTTATACAATAGGGCTAGAGTAGTTCTGGATTTTATGCATAATAAATTCAACTAACATTCCCCTAACATTTTACAGTCCTAACATTACTAGGATTTGCAACCATACAGTTTACTAACTCAAACTTACAATAGATATATGTATTAGAGACAAGCACACTTATATGGACCATTATTCAACTCTCAGGCCTAAAAATAGCATTAAGGGTCGGTTAACCTAAGCTCCCGAACAAGCACAATCTCAGCTATTCATGTAATTTTTAATACTAATTTACTAAAATGATTAATAAGTAAAATCCTACACTAGATTCAAGAGAAGAATATTCAAGGGAACTCCATAGATGGGTCGGCCAACACAAGAATCGATCAATCTGAGGTAGAATGCTATGTATTGGTTGCCAATTAAATAAGTAAATTACTACCTAATTCTATTTCTAAGATACAAGACAAGGACATCAGGTAATTGTTCATGAATGAAATAGGCCAGCACAAGGGATTCTACAATCAACATAAGAATCAACATGCAACATAGAATAATAAGGAGAGAATACTATCTTGCAAGAGGAATTCACTGATCACCTGAACTCACCGAGGAAAAGCCCCCACGCGCCGTTGCCGTCTCCACATGCGCTGCTCCTCCGTTCACGTCACTCATCAGAAATGGAGGAACTCGCATCACCAACATATCCCCTGACATCACCGAGTCCTGCTTCACCTTTGGTCACCACAACTCGGCAACAGAGGACTCCTTTACCTCGCGTTGGCCGATCCCGGTGATCCAAGCATCAAAGAGCGAGAGAGTTGAAGAACGTAATCGAAGAGAAGAAAGAATGAATCTCATTCGTCCCCTTTTCCTTTCCCATTTTATTGATCAGATTTTATTTCTATGACCCTAAATTAATTACAAACCCATCCAATCTTTTATTAGTTGCCAAATGAACCCCACTTGACACAATAATTTACAATATAGTCACTAACATTAATCTTATACTTTTATATCTTACAATCTAGTCACTACTTATGCTATATTAACTGTCTATTCTTACATTTTAGTCTTTTCTTAAATTACAAGTTATTACTCAAACTATTATTAAAAGTTCAAATTTATCCTATATTTTTAGCTCTTTTCAGTTAAGTCTATTCTTATCTTTTCTTACTTCCTGTTGTAGCTCTGACGATAGTCATGGTCACAACACTAACTATGTTAAAATATTTGTATGTTACTCTTAGAGTTGTGAGTTGGTTTTGAATCAGGAGCTTTGGAGTTTTGACAGTCGAGGATATATAGTTGCAATGTGTATGATGTGCAAGTTTATAGATTTGCCCTTGTTTTACTTTACTTCTGCAAAACAGGACGGGTAAGCTTAAAAGCACATTAAACTTTTATTGTGCTTATTGTTCCAAGATGGGCCACTTGGTCAAGCTTACAAGCATTCTCGGCACCTACTGAGTTTGCTAAAGCTCCTGGGACTATGGTCTGACTTCAGTATAGGGTTGTGTATATTTGTTACCATAAGTAGAATCTGTAATACGTCTAATTGACATTTTGTGCCATGTATGGCTCCGGCGGTAACAGTTTTGTTAAGAAGTTGGGGTTCCAAACCCATTATTTTATACACTCAAGCATGTTAGAGTATTCATGACTTGTAATACCCTTTAATAGGAACATGTTTACTAATCACTAGGATTAATTGTGAACTGTCAAAGAACATTCATCAAAATACTTTATCATACTACATTCTATCAAATAAACTACACATATTAATTTTCACTCAAGTATATGAATGCTTGATCGCTCTATATGTTTGGTCTAAGCATCAAATGAATTAAATAAAAACTATCTTGGAATCTAGATGCTCTAAAACTGATACATACTATCCATCATTCATTAAATGAGTTGATGACTTCAATTGTATCTCATATCTAGTATGCTTATTCATGAAAATATCAGATTTCATATTCATGTTCATGATTGATTTTTTTTACATATCACAATGTTAGGATCAGTATCACTTAGTGGTTATCAACACGTTGATGAGAGGAATATCAACACGTTGATGGTAACTTTTGAATACACTAAGTCCCACTTACATATCTTACATATGTACTCCTCCTAATTGTACCTTTTTGATGATAACAAAAAGGAGGAGGAATGTATTCAAGAAGTAAGGAGAAGAATACCTTCTAATGGGAGGATGTGTTCTTATTTGTAAAAGATTTTTTAAAACTCATCCTAAGGGGGAGTGTATACTCTACTATAAGAGCTTTTTTACAGAATCATTTCAAAAGTGTTGTCAAAACTTCTTGAAGTGTTTTGTCATCATTAAAAAGGGGGAGATTGTTGACTTTGTTGCCTTCAACCACTTATTTTTATGATTCAAAAATCTTAGGGACCATTTTGCAAAGTTTTGATAAACTTAGGGCCCGTTTAGTTGTGGAAAAGTTTCTAAGTTTTCATCTCCAATTTTCCTTTGTAAATGTTTGATCATATAATTACCTTTAAAGTGATGGAAAAACTTGTTTTCCAAATATTGGAAAACTCTAGTGTTAAACTAGGGAACTTTGTTTTTTCCAATATTTGAAAAACAAGGTTTTCCATGATTTAGAAGTTAGTTATTCTATCAAACATTTACAAATGAAATTTAGAAATGAAAACTGAAAATGTTTTCCACAACTAAACGGACCCTTAGTGTCTTCACCCAGATTACTAGTTCTTGGTTGAGAATCTTAAAATGATGGGATTGAAATTCAAAGTACTCAAAAGTATAAGAAATCATGTGTTATATGGTTTATATTAGATATTACGATATATACATCTTTTAATCCAAATTCATGATTAATATGGATTTGTTTCTTAGCCACATTCATAGGAAATCAAAGAATATTTGTTGAAGATGAAGAACATGGAAAATCTCAACTGATTCTGATCATCGGGATAGCTGCTTCTATGTGGATATGCATAGAGAGCTCTGATTTCATTGTTTAATTGTGACAAAAAAGCATCTAAGTGAGGTAAGAATTTTAAAAGACTATTCTGCTCAGTTTTACATGGATCCTTGTGAGGAATTTCATTATATTCTGTTACGTTGTTTGAGACTTGGAATTCCTACAGGCCAGCAAAGCTAAGCTTGATTAGGCTAGCCCCAAGCCCATCAGCCAGCCCACATGCATTAGGGTTTCATACCCTAAACCTAAGGCCGCAAATGGCATGCCCATAAATAGTGGCGGCAGTAGGGGTAATTTTGACTAGCCTCCGATGCCCATCGAGCAGCGTTCCGATGGCACCGTACCCAGTACCAGTGGCTTCACCACGCCACCGCGATGCCATCACTGGCAACACCATCGGCCAAACACCACAGAAGCATCACGTAGAGTCCGCGAAACGAGAAGGAAATTGGGCTTCTCTTCTCAATTCTAACTTTCACCGTGGTGGTTTTAGGCCCATTAGCGCTTCCATCTAGTTGTGGATGGTTCCAACGCCACCGCACAACTTTAGCACCGAGCCGTACCCACGCGCGGACAGAGGCTCTCTTTCTGGATTATTTTTCTAGAAATATGTTCTTCGTGTTCTTCAATGAACACAAGAACATAACCATAAAATTTTCAAAAATCTATAAATAACAATGCTAAAATTGTCCAAAAAATAGATACAAAAATAAAATTAAAATAACAAGATTTAATTTAATCTTTTTTCAATTAATTTTGCATGTTTAGATTTAATCTACTGATTAATGATCATTGATTGAAGATTCAATCTTAATAAACTTCTTGATCAACTAATTCCATGCCTTTCACTTTTTCCATTCATGAAGAAAATAGAAAACAATTAATACCAGTCTGGTGTTCTACAAGAGGCTCTAATACCATTGTTGGGTTTCAGGGTCTCAAACAACCTAGCGGAATTAACAGAAACCCACACAAGGATCTCATATAGAACTGAGTAGGATGGTTGTTTAAAATTTTACCTCAAATGAATTATTTTTCAGATGCTTTAAAGCATGAGAGTACATGTTAATGTCACCACGGGCGAACAGAGATTTACCGATGAAGGTTGCCCGATGGTCAAATTCTAGTAGAACCGGGATGTTGTGTGATTGATGAACGGAACACATTTTCTGATGATTTCCAACTCATGGGAAATTATTTAAAGTCCATTTCCGAAGGATTTCATATCTTTAAGTTGGTATGTGAATTCCAGAATATTTTTCCAAAATTCAGTTCCCGGGGCAAAATAATCATTTTTAGAAAATTTGGAGAAAAATGGTCATTTAAATTGGGAAGGTGATGTGGTGCATAACTGGAAGAGAAAGAAGATATTTTGGTGTAATGATTAAGGGTAATAAATGAAGTGTAATGATTAAGGGTAATAAATGAACTGTAATGATGAATGATTACATGTGTCAAGTTCTTATGGTTTGAGGGAAAATATCTAAGTGCATGATGTGGTGGAGACATTAAGGGATTAAACAAATGGAGTATTTGGTTTATGATATGATATGTATACATATATATATATATATATATATCAATTATAAAAGGATAAATGAAGACAAGTGTCACTTATACATGCTACTTGATGGATTTCCAAATCTCATTCAATGGTTGTGGTTTGAGATAATGTGATAAGGTTGGATTAAGATAGAATAGAAAGAGAAGAAGTAAGACATAAGGTTCACTTTAACAAAACTAGATCTCTCACTTTTTTCTCTCTATTGCCGTATCTCTCTCTCTCTGCCAATAAATTATTCTTCACTTGTTCTTCATCCATTCCATCAAGGATTCTTCAAAGATTAACAAGGCCGATTTTGAGGAGAAGTTCTTGATAAATTTCTTCAACCAGTCCTTCAAGATTTTCTGAAGGTGAGCAAGTACATAAGGTTATTATGAAGTGGTATTAACCTTTCCTACTTGGTTTTATGAAGATGGTTGATTTTGGGTGAACTAAGAATTTGTGTTCATAATCAAAGTTTGGATTAAATTGAATAAGTGATGACTTTGAACAACAAAAGTGTTGTTGCAAAGTTGAATAAAAATCTCATGGTGCGTTTTGAAAACATGGTCGAAAGTTTGGAGAAGTTTCAGAAGATTTGTTGTTTTTGTGGTTAAATTACAAAATATGGAAAAAGTGAGCGAAAACTGTGTGTTTGTCACTTTCTAAAATTTTGCGCCAAATTTGACATCTGTGAAAAACTTGCAGACTTGGATGGTAATTTATGGAAAATAAAGTAAAGTTTGGAAGTTGGAAACGCTTTGAGTGTTTTGGCTCTTTTTGGAGAAATTTGGGTAAATGGTACTTTTTAGAAAAGTAAGTAGTTATGTTGTAATTTGGGGAAAAGATTTAGAATCTGAATTCCTTATTTTTTTGGTTGTTTAGCTTCTTCTGGGTTACCTGTGGATTGCAGAAATTCAGAGGAAGTGCTGCAAGAATTTCCTCGTTTGCTGCGGAGAGCAAGTTGTTGTAAGCTAAGGGTTCAACTTCCTTAATATGCATTTAAAGTTACTTTTTATGTATATTGGGTGAGTTGAGATTAGTACCCGGGTCTAAGGTGGGGTCCAGTGACTCTCAGGGCTAGTTCCATGGTAAGGTTAGGAGCGTGCAGGTTTTAAGCGCGCGGAGCTATTTTAGGAACGACAGATAAGTTGGTGATCAGTAGATGACCAGTCTTGTGATCGTAAGACGATCTGTTAGGGGATCATTAGATGGTCCGATTAGTGGTTTTATATTATTTGTATTCTTTATTTATTAAATTGTGTTTGATGGCCGGTGTGATGCTTTAAGCCATCGGGGGTTACTGTTCCGATATTGACCGGTGTGATGCTTTGAGCCTTTGGGGGTTCCTGTTCTGATATTGACCAGTGTAATGCTTTAAGCCATCGGGGGTTACTGTTCTGAGATTGACCGGTGTGATGCTTTGAGCCACCGGGTGTTACTGTTCTAATGAAGATTGGTGTGATGCTTTGAGCTGCCAGGGACCGGTGCGATGCTTTGAGCCACCGGGTGTTACGATTTTGATATTGACTGGTGTGATGCTTTGAGCCGCCAGGAATCAGTGTAATGCTTAGAGCCGCTGAGGGTTACTTTGGAGTTATTTATTTATGTACTTTATGTATGCATTTAATTTATATGTTTTTTTTATTTATGTTAACCGGTGCGTTGCTATGAGCCTGAGTTACTATAGCGTGTGAACCCATGTTGGGCTTAGAGCTTCCGGGGACACCGTATTGAATATCATACCATCGTGTATATCATTATCCATGTTATATCTAGGATTATATATATATTTTTAGTTCATGGCACGCTAACCCTTTTATGCAGGTGATTTCAAATAAAAACCCTTACCCCTTACCTACACCCTTACTGAGTACCTCTTGAGGACTCACCCTCTTACTCTTATTATTTTTCAGGACCTGTTGATCCACGACCCGTGGAGTAGCTCCATGTAGGGGTCGGTGTTTTTGTATCTTAGAGGTACATGTGGTTTTTATAGCAGTTGTTGCTTACATTTCGGATAAGAGGGGTAGTCTCGATAGAGGCAGATATTATATATCTGAGCTTATGAGTAGACATGTATGATATCACTAACAGTGATTTCTTCTCTGTTTGTGTTCAGCAGCAGCAGTACCCGGTAGTGATCGCAGGAGTCTTGTGGACTCGATTCTTTTGGACTACTAGGTATTCCATTATGGTAGTTATGGGCTCTGTAGTTGTAGATTGCATATGCACATGTAGTTAGAAAACACCATGAGTTTGTATAATTCTGTTGCTTTCAGATATTGCTAGATGTATTTAAATTACTCAGGGAGTACTTGCCCAGTACAGTAGGGGCAGGGCTCCTTTCTGATGCATCTGTGTTGAGCAGAGCTCAACTAGTTATATGATGTATGCTTGTGTATTATTGTATGTTTGTGGCCATTTTTGAAATGTGGGGTTGAGAGCATATTTGGAATGTCCTAAGGTTACGCGTTAATTATTAAGGAAAATTTTTAACGGGCCGGGTTTGGTTTCAAAATGGGTCTGCTTTACCGAGGTAGCCTGCGTTAGGCTAAGTGGTAAAGTTATAATCGTAACACCGTTTCCACCTCCCCCTCCCCTCTCCGCTCCACTCGGAGCGTGGGCCTCCGCCGAGCAGGGAGGACACTGGTGGGGGTGGTGGTAACACCTAGAGCATTATAGGCCGCAACTATATAGAGCTTACATTCGGGCCTTGGGGCCCCTGACTTGGCAGTAGGCACCCTACCTTCAAGCCTAGGGGCTCTTAGGCTTTACGATAGGCTTGATATGATCGGGCCTTTAGGGCTTAGGGCCTTCTTCTAGGCCTTGGGGACCTCTTGGTTTGATGGTATAGAGTAAGTCACCGAGTCTTAGGGCCATTAGGCTTATCTGTAGGCCCTCTACCACCAGACCTATGGGCCCTTGAGCTTGGCGGTATACCTTATACTGTCTACCTTGGGTGCCTTGGGCTTGGTAGTAGGCTTGCTATCATTGAGCCTAGGGTGTTCGAGCCTTGCACTTGCCCCATTCCTTCATGTACATTACTCCAACTCCAAGTCTTTTCCTTCAAACCTTCATCTTCAATCAGAACCTGTAGCCCCAATGATTGATCCATCCTTGCAAAGCCTTGAGCTTACTTTTCTTGATCCATCCTTTGAGTTATTTTTCTAATGAGGGGCTCCAATTATTCCTTTGCTTTCTTAGCCCTAGCCTTTTTCATTGGTCTTCCAATGTTGCTTAAGGGGTTAAGGTGTGTGTTGGCGGGTGTGAGAGCTTGAGCAGCATCCACACTTGGTGTCTTGAAGCTTGAGCTTGAGCCTTGTTTCATATCAAGAATACCCTCTTCAGTTGTGATGGGGACTAAAGTCACCTGAACAAATATGCACAAGTATATAAAAGGTCGATAGAAGCAAGTTTCAACTTCTACACTGGTCAAGTAGTCAAGTATATTTCTCTTTACCTTCAAAATCCATGCTGATATGAGTTCTATCTATGAAGGTATGACAAAATTCATATTTGATAAACCCCTCTTGTTGAAACATTTCGATCATGGAATGGTACCTTCGAAGCACTTTTTTATTATGCTCTTATATGGATTCAATTCCCACAATTGACACTGGAGCACTGGATCCCTCCTATTATTGGGAAGCTTGGTAGTGTTCTAGGTGATCTTGTCATGGCTGACCATGCAAGAATCCACAAAACTCACCTTTCTCATGCTCGTGTCCTTATGAATCTTCACCATCTAGATAAGCTTGTCAAGGAAGTAAGGATAAAAACCTCATTTGGTACCCTTATCCAATATGTTCACTATGAGTAGAGTCCCAAACCATACTCTAAATTCCTTGAGTAGGGTCATAATGAGACTAGTTGTCACCCTCAGAAAGCTAGGGCTCAACATAGTGAAAGGAAATTGGTTGAACATACCTGAATAAACCCTGTGTGGTTTCGCCTGCCATCTCTCAGGACCACCCTGGCCAAACTAAGGGTAAGCAGGTTGCTTTATAACCTGTCAAGCCTAAGCATTCCTTCAGACCTCGCCCCCTAAAACCCCAGTCAACACATAAAAGGTAACATACTAGTGCTTCAGGCAAGTTCAGACACTAAGTTTATCAAAACTTTACAAAATAATCCTCAAGGTTTTGGAATCATCAAAACAAATGGTTGGAGACAGCAAAGTCAACAATCTCCCCCTTTTGATGATGACAAAACACTTCAAGAAGTTTTGATAACCCTTTGAAAAGATGTTTGATAAGGGTCTCATAGCTTGAGTATATGCTCCCCCTTAGGATGAGCTTTTGTAAAACCTTTTTCAAACTTGAATACATTCTCCATTTAGAAAGTATTCTCCCCATTAGGAAAATAGTTTTGGAAAATGATAGTGGGATCTTAGTTGCATTGTATCAAACGAGACAAGCTCCCCCTTACTTCTTGAACATATTTCTCCCTCTTTTTGTTATCATCAAAAAGGTACAAGCCAAAGGAGTGCATATGTAAGATGTGTAAGTGGGACTAAATGTATTATTAAGTTTTCATCAATGTGTTGATATTCCTCTTATCAATTTTTTGATAAACACAAAGTGATACAGATAGTATCCTTGTGATATAAATGACACTTTATGAAACAGGAAACTAGATTGAGCAGTTGAATAATCTCAAGTATAAGCATGCTCAGAAGTGAATTGATTAACTCATTTATAACAGATGATAGTTCATATACTACAAAATGGAAGTAATCAACTTATTCAGATGTAAGACATGATATGTCATAGAATTAATTCAATCAATACTCATGTTTAACATATATCAGAGCAACATTGATTAACACATGTATTTTAATTCAGAATAAGGCATGATCATGAATGTAACTGATGAGTGTGCAAACACGTACACATTTACATAGTGTTTTAGACCATAAATCCATCATTTGAGCATCATTATGCATGTTTAAATGCACTTTGCTTATAAATTATGAAGTTTTCTAGGTGGAAGTGTACGGAGGTGAAAAAGGAGCAGAATGACACATTTTGAAACTTCAAGATTGATTTCAGATGATTGCGGGTCAAAGCACAGAGTCTCGGGTCAACATGGAGGGTCAAAGTCAAGATTGGGAGCAAAAAGGGAGTTGTAGGCGAGCTATTCAGTGCGACCCTAGGTCGGGGGTCATGCTGACCAAGCCAAAATGGCGCGACCCTGACCCTTGCGCATGCATCCAGCCCAGCACCTTCCTGCCAAAGCAACTACACAGCGTAACCTCTATGGCGCGACTCTCGACAAATGAGGCGGTCCCTACGAAGATTCCAAGTAATTTCCCCTTTGTACATTAATTCCCTTGTCCCCAAGTTTCCCATAATGAACCCTTATGTTATATATTTGGTTAAGGGTAAATTTAGAACCATAGATTTAGTATATATAGACGTTTAGCCTAGGGTTTAGGTATCATTATTGGGAGTTACGAATTTCATCATATTTGGGCACATTTTCAACTAGGGTTTTAGCCCTTCAACCCCAATTTCTTGGGGGGTTGAAGAGACAATGAATGGAGAAGCCTTCTTGGGTGATTTCTCATCTTTCTCTCTTCTATTTTATCATTCCTTTTGCTATTGATTGTTATTTTTGAATGATTCCAGCATTGATAGAGTAGGATTGATGTTATGTCTTAGCTATTTATTACTTAGGGTTTACGAAACTTGTGTTTTGTGCATGATCTTGATCTTTTGTGCCAATTCCACTTCATAGTATGCATGATTGCTGACCACTTTATTCGGTATCATCTAGGTGTTTGATTAAATGTTCGAAAGGGCTTTGATCAACATTAGACTTGTTTGAGATCGATCGATCGATTGCTTGTATGTTTAGGTTCTAGCTTCTCGCGTGTTTTACCATTTGTGCATGCTTGTTTGTTGGTCCCTTACTTGCATGTGATTTGTCATTCGATAGTTAGCCCGAGAGGGATTCCGTTTATTGGGACCATGAGAGCTAGTTGATTGGGATGATCCGGAGTCCGAGAGGGCCCGAGGGAACCAATTAGTGGTAAAGGTTTGTTGGTGGAATTGACCCTCAGTTGAGTGTATTTAGAGGACGAGAGTTTCTAGAGCCTCTTCTTTGGAGAGAGTGGTTGCTTGTCCGAGAGTAAAGTGATCCTAACCTTAGAAACTCACTTCTTTACATAACGTAAGACTTGTGTTGTAAGCCTTCACTGTTTTGATGAATAGATTGAGTATGAGATGAGATATCCATATCTCGAAGGGAGTAGAGTAGTTTGGGATGTGTGGATGATTCCATGATATGGGTGCTAGATCTCGTTCCTAGTGGATCAGAGGCTCTTTATGGAAAGTCAGAGATGACCTTCACAAATAGGGGTTATGAGTTAGAGATGACCACTTCTAGGACACCATTTTAGACACGCATGTTTATTAGGACTCACTTTGATCCTTAGAAAGCCCATAATTGAGTATCCATGTTTTCCACCTTCTTCCCCTCCATTCATTCTCTTATATGTCTTCTTGCACATCATATCATCTTCACCTTTACTTTACTTGCTTCCATCTTGCATATCATGATTGAATAACACACACAACATGTCACCACCCCCTCTGCCTGCAGAAGCTAAATGGTGCGGGGGCAGTGACGTCGGAACATGGGCCACAGTGTAGTAGGTGATCCATAACCCGGTCCCATGAAAAATCTTACCTTTATCATAAACGCGCCATCGGTTTAGGTTGTCCCGGTTTGCATAAAATCCTGCACTTAAAAATTTCCACATATCTACTAGAAAATCCACATATACAAAGCATAATTTGAGCTCTTCTCAAATATCAGATACACCAGAAAGCAGTAAACACTCCCCGAATAAAATATCAAATATCTAAAATTTCAGAAAGCAGACTATTCAGATAGTCAGAAAACGTATGATTCAAGTGAACATACACCGAATCAAAAAGCAGCTGAACATATTAACATTTTTCTAAAATGTTTCCAGAGCTACATGTACAGATGCAATCTACTCCTACAGAGCCCAGAGCTGCCATATGGAATACATATTAAATCTGAGAGGTCGGGATTAACTATACAACTGACACTCACACCGAACTAATGCTACTGCTGCCAAATACAAATAATGAATAACCGTCAGGTAAATCAGATTTGTGTACTCACCCAGAGTACTCAAACAATGAGTAACTACTCAATCGAGGATACCCCTTAATCAGAAACAAAAATCACATCTAGGAGCTAATTGTACCTCAGGCACAAAATCACAGAAGGCCTAGCAGGATCTACTCCGCTGGTCTGACATCAGAAGCTCCTACAAAATATGAATGTAAGGGGACTGAGTCCTCGAAAGGTACTCAGTAAGGGCTAAGGTAAGGTAATGGTTTTATAAAATAACCTGCAACGAAACACGTTAGTACTCCCTGCACAAAGGGTTAGCATGTCGTGTTCTAGTAACCTAAGTATTTCATTGTAAATGATATGCCCAGAAGGCGGGATATTTTCCCTTACCTTATCCCTGCATCCAAAAAGGTTAGCGTGTATAATCACATGATGCATGATATGCAATGTATGTAAATGACATAATTATATAACAGATGCCCCGAAGGACAGAAAGGATACGGATTCAGATACCAACTTAGGTATGTACACACTCGTCCCATCAGACGTAGATTCAGAATATTAACTTAGATATATGTACACTTACTCATCCACTCGGACGCAAACATATATGACAGCCCCCGAGGGTTGATGCTCAACTCATCGGGGTTCCCACATACAGAACAGATGAATGGTACCAGTAATGGGGCCTAAGTTCCCCGTAACCATCATAATCGGAACAGAGGTCAAGTATTGACCGATGCTTCTAGCATCACAGAATTGATCTCTAAGATCAATGAACATCAGAACATAC